>LPNX010480925.1:81689-378951 GCA_001517045.1 Pseudotsuga menziesii
TAATATTAATACATATTGATATTCATAATTAATAATTAATAATTAGTTATTAGTAAACTATTCTAAAATGACGCATACTTTCATGGATGGTATCCAAAGTGCCTTTCCAATTTATATATATATATGGCACTCACTTTGTAATATTTCATCATCATTCATTTTTAATATTTATTTAATATTTTCAATATGGAATTATTTTCCATTGGTTGATTATTCAACTGATTAATCATTGAGAATATCAGGATATGGATATTATATCTGCTGAAAGAGATCAACCTACTTCTTGCACAAATCCCTTGAATGAATGAGTCCCATGATCTAGGGAGACCATTCAAGGTAGTCATTACAATTTCTCCTTCTTCGACATTCTCTTCAATCGTTTCAAGTTGTTCTTTGATTTGAGAAACCCTTGTGAAGTAAGACTGCATAGTCTCGAAGTTTTGTATCTTCACATTCTTCAACTGGTTCCTCAAAGTCATCTTCTGGTTGATGTTCTTTTCTTCGAAAATATTTTTCAAAGCATCGTAGAATTCTTTCGGTGTCTTGAATGAAGACATGTTGGGGACGAGGTGATCCTTAATAGAATCTTCAATAATTCTTTTTAGCCTTATCCATTCTTCTCTTATGAGCATCCTTAACCTCATCTCCCTATGGTTCTGGAACTTCTTTAGTGATAAATTGATCCAAGTCATTTTCTTCAAGGATCAGAGAGATTCTGTACTTCCATGCTCGAAAGTTATCATGCCCTCCAAGATTGTCCTCAAGCTGAGTATGGTGAGTCATCTTTTCAAATGAGAACCTCAAATGGAGATAACAAAGATTTATATATTACCGATTTAAGGTGTCTAACCTAGTTTTGGAGATGGCTGACCTAGGGTTGTGAGAGAAACCCTAATTTTCCAAACTTGGAGTTTATAAATTCCGTTTAGACAGAAAGATGCACCTCGTTGAGGAAATTTGCTTAGCTAGGTCACTTTATGAAAACTGAGGTGGGAAACCTTCGAAACTTAATGCCCTAGTTCCTCTCGACACCAATGACATGGTAAAAAATGAAACTCTTCAAATTTGAAGCTTCTTCCACCAAAAGATGCACCCTACTGAGGAGAGTTATCTTAACCCTCTTTTCTTGATTATCTGTGGATATAACACCTTGAACCAGGAATCCCTAGTTTCCACAGCCACACAGTTCCTTCTATCATAGAGTCTCTGATACAATGCTATTTTTTCTTTATATCTGATTAGATTATCTAGGATATTTATCTGAAAGAATAACAAGTACAACAAGATACATAAGATATAAAAGATACATGAGACACAAATATTTTCACCAACGAAACCATAAAGGAGAAAACCCTGTAAACTTCCTCAAATTAGTAAGATGATCAAAATTAGTAATAATAAGTATTCAACAGCTGTACATCTCTCCTCCTTTTTGTATATATCTCTCTCATACGAACTTGAGAGTGTGAGGTGTGTATAAATGAGGCAGAGCGCCTCCCTATTTATACCCTTTCAATTCACTGACCAAACATAATACTGGGGTTCACATGTCTTCCCTAACAAGTCCGACTTCTCCTAGATAGACTCCAAATACACATTACATGATGTTACAGTGGGGACTATTGCCCCGACTTACAATGGAGGTTGTACCTCAAGGTCTAGAAACAATTAAGACATCCTACAAGGGGGTAAGCACATCCCTAATTGGGGTACAACAACACACAATGATAATATACATCAGAATATCTTCCGAAGTTACAAATACATCAAAATTGATTAGTTGAACTAGCTCTAGAGAGACCACATCCTTGTATCCCCAATCAATTAATCTAAGGACAAAAACATTTTTAAGACTTTAATTAATTGCAGTAAAACTCCATATTAAAACACATAACCAAACTATGTTATGATTTCACCAAATCAATTTGTGAATAGGTAAGATGCAACTCATTCTTGATATAACCCAGATAGTTAAATATGATCGAACTATTTGCTTGACACATCACTACTAAAATGATAATTTGGATATTAAAAAGCTCAAGTCTCATCTCCCAATCCATGTCCTCAAATTGCAACATACATGCTTTCTAAAGAGGAAGTTCACAGTAGGTGTTCTTTATTACAAGATTAACCAAATATTTGAACCTTTTGATATTCCACCTCACTTTTTGATTGTATATTAATATTGAGATAAAATGAAACTCTAAAATGTAGACTCACTTTCCATCTTTTACAACACAACTCCTCAAAATTTTGTTCCAATTTAGAAAAATTCTGAAAATACAATTGTTGCCTCTATCTATGAAATCATCTTCCCTCTGCCTTAGCCTCCACAAATACAACACATGGTTCCCATAATCCACAGGAATGATAGAATAAATTCTAGCACTCAGAATGCACCAACTCTATGCATTCCTTATTAAGAATTGATTATCATTCATATTCAAGAGTAAATACCAGGGGATTTCATAATTTCCCATATTTTTGATAGTCACTTCCCCTGTATCCAAACTTGGAATACCTTTGATTCCCAATCCTATATTAAGGTATAATTCTTTGATAAATTGGTTTTTCATTAACAGGGATTGCACCTTGTGGAATATTACATGCCTTATTATCTTGTTTGTATGCCTTTGTATTTAATTCTCTTAAAATATTATAGAAACTATCTTCACAAAATTGTTTGATCTCTCGGTGAATTCTCACAAAAATTCTAGCAAGGTTCGTATATTTTGGTTTTGAAATGGAGATTAGATGTTTGATGATAGCCATAGAATCTCCTAAAATAATCAAATCCTAAGAATGCAATATTTTGATCCGCCTTATACCTTTCCACAAGGCCATAGCTTCTACTTGATTATTCATCTTAAGACCCAAACCCAAAGCATATATTATCTCAACCTTTCCTCTGGGGTCAAAAATCACCCACGCCTTCCAGACCTAATTTTTTTTCAAGATACATTAAAAAGGAGAATATGCTTATTTTGAGAGTTTATCCATTCCCACAATCAATATTGTGTATTCTCAACCTCCATTATTTCACTCCTCTAACCTTTAGTCTAAACTCAAAATTTTGAGAGTGATTTGTAATAAAAAGAAGACATTGTAACCAATTCATTACGTTAGCTTCCAGATAGGCAATTTGTTTCTTATCTATATCTTTTAATTTAAACGTTTCTACTAACATGCACAAGTCCTAATTAGAAATTTTCTCTGGATGCAACTTATTATTGTCAAAAATACATTCATTTAGACCCAACCAAGTTTTGCAATAGATGAAGGAATATCTTTCCAAATACGATTTAGCAAAGGATTATCAATAAATCACCTCAGTTATCTTTTGTGCCAAGATGATAAATGCTCCTGAAGGGTATTAGGGATTGTTATTGCAATATTAAGGCCCACCAAAATATTTCTCAAAACCTGGGTAACAAATTCACATTGGAAAAAAAGGTGCCTGATCATTTCTTCCTCATTTTCACAAAGATGACCCTGAGATGGACCATGTATTCCTCTTCCTTTAAGATTGTCAAAAGTTAACACTCTGCCGTAAATGAGGACCTAGTTGAACATTTTTACTTTAGGAAGGGTGTCACTTTTCCATATTTCTTTCCAATCCGAACTTTGAGGGAGATTGTAGTGGTGTTGTATATATTATATTGTATATCATTGATTGTGTATTCTCTGCAGTTCCTTCCCTGTACCTTACTATAAGGAACATATCAGTTTATAGAAGTTGGACCAAAAAAATTATGAATTAGATATTGCCATTATGGCATCAAATGCTCAGGAATATTTCGTGTTTTCCACCCAACCCAATTGCCTTCATCATCCCAAATCATGATATCAATAAGATGAGTTAAATGATTTATTCTCATCCAAACCTAAAGTTAGAATAGTTGGAGATTTTATTTTAATGCAATTTTATAAATAATTATGTCCTCGTAAATTCTAATTTCCATTCCATTCCTAGGAATCGATGAAAATTTTCCATTGAGAACTATGGCATAGGCCCTACAAATGCTTCATATCATTGACCATGGATAAGGAGGAAAGTCTTGATCTTGTCGTTTGGGTGTTTCTTCACCAGTACTAAGTGTTGGTGTTTCTCCCTTTGACCTAGCTTCAGACCTTCTTTTGCACACAATAAATCCCAATATATCGTCCTGACAGAGAAAGGCTTAGTAGGAAGCAACTACGACACATATGTAGTCTCACTCAAGATATCTCTTATGGGTAACTGCCAGAACTAGGTTTCTGCAGTTGGGTGGGGATTTATTCTCCCTTGGCACCTTATAAACTCATTCGATCAAAGTTGGTGGGTATATTAATTATTCTTACTATGCGTAGATAAGACACTACTTAACTTATCCGTTGATAGATATTATAGCAACAATATAAGATTTAACACACGTGTTATCTATTAACACTGCGACTCATGCATACACACATACATAAACAGTTATTCACAATATGATTTCCTGTGACTTAAGCACATTCATCATATACATTCATGCGACATAAAAATATTCATAATCTACTCAATAAAATAGTATTTAACATGGTAACCCATCCAGGAAAAACAACAAAGGCGCTCTTCATTTAGCATGAGAAATATATGGCACCTTTTGCCTACACACTCAGTTGTAGACTCTGTTCTAGATCTTCTTCTCTTATCTAAACATAATTCTCTGTCCTTTCATTTTCTCTAGTCTTTGCTCATTTGATCTTCTTCTAATTTACTCTAATATCAATCTGCAAACATCCCGATTGACTAACCGTTCTCTTCGACTCTACTGTCGATCCACACACAGCCTGGATTGACTGACTCTTCTTATAGACACAACCGACTAACTAGGAATTAATCAACTAAGAAATTAAGTAACATATGAGGAGGTAAGTCACACCAAGTAAGTAACCCACATATATATTGGGTTCTTCCTTTTATAGAATCTCCACATGTCACATTTAACCTACTTCATTATGTTAGCCAACAGGTTGTTATTCCTATTCTAGTTTCACTTGTAAGTAGGTGTTATCAGCCCAAAATACAAAGATGCTTTCATTCCTTAAAGCACACGTGACTCTGGTCGACTTCATACCCATGATCTCTCATTTGTCCTTTTCAGCTGTTGTGCTGATGCACGCCTTTTCTATTATGGTTCCTTCTGTTGCGGTTGATCTTGTTGTATCCTTTTCTTCTGTTGGGGATTCTCGCAACTCTTTCTTCCTTTTATTCTTTTGTCTTCCTCCATTGAATCTTCCTCTGTTGTTTCTTCTTCTACCTTGTTATTCCTTTCACAACAGCTTATGTCGCAACTCCCCCTCTTCCTTCATCTGTTTTTGTTGCAACTTCTTCTCCTTCCGGGCGTGTTTCTGCCTTTCACACATCTGGGGGTTAAGCACATAAAAAATATTCAACCTGCTAGGTGTGTCCATGGGGACAATTCTTGATTCAAGTACTATCACTTGATCTTGACTCCTCCGTTTAGGTAAAACTCCTAATGAAACCAAGGGTAGTGGTCCCTAAGAAAGAGTTGTCCA
Source organism: Pseudotsuga menziesii (assembly GCA_001517045.1). Lineage (NCBI taxonomy): Eukaryota > Viridiplantae > Streptophyta > Pinopsida > Pinales > Pinaceae > Pseudotsuga > Pseudotsuga menziesii. The sequence continues at coordinate 87,234 of LPNX010480925.1, forward strand.
AGGATCTAAAGTTTTATTCGTTAATGATGGAAGTAAGTTGTTTAGGAGTTTTTTGAAGTAAAATCATTGAGGCAAGATTTCTTACGATTTAAACAAATATTCCAATAAGAAAATTGAAATAAATGGGAATCATATCAGTGCCAATGGAGTCAAAGTAAAATAAAGTTGTTGAAATTAAATGTTTTGCAATGTGTCTTGGTTAGTTTTAATTATTAAAATATGAGTTGAGTTACAGGAAAGGGAGTCTCGATATACTAAAAGTACTGAGAATATATTCGGAAGATGATGAAAGTGGTTCCTCACTTAGAAATGTGGGTTGAATTAGAGTATTTGAGAAGGTGTCCAACACTACACCAACAAGGATGTAGCCTGACTATATCTCAAGGCTGCTACTCAGTGGTTCCCGCTTCCTTTGAATAATTTTCCCAATATTATAAAATATCGTACATCGGATCTTCGCAATGTTTTTTGGGGAGTTGATTTTATTAATGGATTATTAGATTAATGTGTATAATTTAGAGAGTGTCAAAAACCGCTTTTGATTCCCCAACAACCAGACAAATCCCGTAGAGGGAAATAACATACACGAGTTTACGACAAAATGTTTATTCCAATTTGATGAAGAAAAGATGTTAAGGTAAAATCAAATACACTAATCACAAATTAAATCACAACTATGTGCCACTTTCTGATCATCCACCAATAATCGACAAAAGCCTTTGGTTGGTGGTGAGAGAATACTTCATGGAAATGAGTCGGGTATAAAATTTAAAGATGAAATCAAAGAAAAACAACTAAACTATACATCCTTTCGATAAGGCAGAGTGTTTGCATGTGCTTATTAGTAAAATGCAAACTATTAAGGAGACTGTGAATTCCCCAAAGGGGGATGGAGTGTGGGCGTTATGTATGCCACTTTATTTATTTATGATTTAATTTACAATATGATGAAAATATGATTTATGACTGCAATTTTATCCGTTAAAAGGATATAAAGGCTTACAATATTGCTAGGAGAGAAAAGGAAAGAAGAAAAGGGATGAAGGATGGAGTTTTCGATGTCTTGGGTGACCTGAAGTTCGGAATTTGAGCAATATGGCCTCCTCCTTTTCTCAAAACCTGCTAAAAACCAATGAGTTAAATATGTTAGAATGTTACAAATTAATCAAAACAAAAATATAATCTAAAACACTCAAAATGCTTGAAAATTAGTAAAAGTTTTATTGAAAAGGGAACTTTGAGAGACTAAATCAAATCTAGTTCAAGATCAAGTTTTTAGAAGGCATATAGATATGATATATATTCCTTATTAAAATCATATTTCAGATATCAGATTGATCTATCTAATTTCATTAAGCATCAAGTAACCGTAACCAAGAAGAAAGATTGATTTTTTTAGAGAAGAAGTGTGAAAACCCCAAGCATGTGCTTGAAAGAAGTGAAGGAGAGAGGGATATGCAAACTAAATATGTTAAGCATATAAAAATGGTTATTTTAAAAGATAAGTGGATGAAACTGAGCTCTAAGCCACTTCTACCTAAGATAATCCTGCAAAAACTAGACAATTTCTCATACAAACAAGGTAGTCAATCTCATCATTAAAAAAAACATGAGAGCATAAGTATAACCAACTACAGTATATTTCTCCTACAAAATTGTGATATTGAAATTCAAATAAGCAACTTGATAGCAGAAAATACTTATTAATCCGTGACATAAGGATGTAGTGCGGCACAGGATGGTACGACAGAATACTAGCAGTAGAAGGCGTGCAAATAACATACCGACTGGAAAATGACAGTAAGGCATACTGCTGAGAAAGTGACAGGCCTTAACAATTATGGGTACGAGATCGGTTGGATCTGGTGGAAAACACACATGTGGAGGAATATTTGTATTTTAGGTCATTAGTTCCTCCTGTTAGGTGTTTCTAGAATAAGAAAGATAGCATGTCGGCTGGATATAGTAAGTTATATGAGAAAGCGACAGTCACTGAGTCTATAAAGAGTTTATATAGAGTCTGTATCGAGTTGGTATTGAGTCTATATCAAGTATGTATGTGATTTGTATCGATTCTGTAATGGGTCTATAAAAGAAGGAACCCAAGCTGTATGCGGGTTAGACATTATCTCGACAGTCAGTGTTAGACATGCTCCCAAAACTAATTGTTAGATATTCTCTCTACAGTCCATTGTTGAAGGCTCTTGTTGGATGAAAAGCATGAGATCTTGGTTGGTGGCTCTGTATTGCTGAGTGCATCGGAGTAAAGGTTATGCAACTGAGTGCACAAAAGAGTAGGGAAGGTTGAGATGATCCAGGATGTGTGCAGATCATTAGAAGAAGTAGAGTAGGAAGAAAAAGAGAGATAAGATCAGAGAGAATGAGAGGGAGGAAGGGTCTGTAAAGTTAGAGAAGAATATACTGAGCATTATCTGTAGCTTAGTGTGCAAATGAAAGGTCCATCGATTTCCTCATGTCAGATGAAGAGAACCTTGTGGTTTTTTCCTGGATGGGTTTCCACGTTATATTCTATGTATATTTTTGAATGTTGAATGTGTCTTAGATATATGTGTAAATGTTATGTTGAATGAATGACTGTAGGTTTGATTATAAATGCATAGATGTATGATGGTCTCCTTTTATTACTGGATGTGATTATGCTGCATGAATACTGTTTATTTAATGAATACATAAGAAAGGTTGGGGCATGACCTAGATTTTGAGCACGTTGAACACAAATAATCCCACCCTGGACCTTGTTGGATTCCTTGGTGTAGATCCAGGTACTAAACACCCTCCCACACAATTGCAGAAATGTGGTTCTGACAGTTACCTGTCAAGAGAGATATCTCGAGTGAGATAGCATCTGCATCACAGGTTCTGTCGACTGATCTCTTCACTGTCGGGCCTATATCTCGGGCTTTGTTGTGCTAAGAAGAAGGGACGTAAATTGGGTTGAGATCCCTGGAAAATGGACAGAGAGACAGAAACATTAGAGGAAATTTCAACTCAAAATGGGCCTCCTAAGGAAAATTAATAAAATAGTAGTTAAAATAATAAAATAATATTTATTAATTCTGGAGGAAGAAAATAAAAAACTACTTTTTTGTTCGTATTTTCGACATATCTCCCTGTGTTTTTACTTAAATTTCGATTGAGAGAGCTCATTGGATGCAAAATTAAATTCTGCATACAAAGAGCACCCACTTGGCATACTTTTGACATGCCCTGCTACCCCAAAAACAAGAAACACCTGAAAAAACGTGATGATGATGTCATCATGACATTTTTTCAGGTATTTCTTGTTTTTGGTGTAGCGGGGCTCATCAAAAGTATGCCAATCAGGTACTCGTTGGATGCAGAATTTAATTCCGCATCCAATGAGTTATCTTGATCAAAATTCGAGTAAAAACATAGGGAGATATGTCAAAAATATGACAAAAAAGTAGTTCTTTTTAATGATACCTATCTCGAAATTTATATTAAAAAAATGTTTAAGAGGTGCTCCCTGTTTGAATTTTAAAGAATTTTGATTTGCTAATATATGATGACATGGAATTTGTATTATTTTTGGAAGCCCATTTTAAATTGAAATTTCCTCTAATGAATCCAACAAATCATTCCATTTTTGGTACCCTAAATCGTTGTCATGAGGGATATTTTGTGGAAACCAATGAAACTAGAGATCCAATATTGTATGGAATACAAACAAATAGAGTTTGCACTAAAAGAAAGGGAAGGATATCGGTGGAACCCAACATAGTGGTTGGGACAATACATCTACACAGAGATGCACAATATTTTCTTTTCTGATTTTTCCATTTTTTTGCACGAATGGTTATCTAAGTTAGCGACCCAACAAACAAATTTTCAAAGCAGAGAACCAAGGGAGTGGACTCCCTAGTTAATTGAAAAACTGGAAGAAGTAAGCAACCTTGTGTCAAGGGATATATATTTTTGGATAGACAGCATCCTCGAGGTTTATATTACTAAGTTTTATGTTGACACAGTGACCTCATATAGTGAGGTAGAGTGAAAACACTTTCAAGGCCCATGCAGTAGATATCTAACATCTTTAAAGATGTGGATAAAAATGCTTGTATGTGAAAAAGGAATTCTGTGAATGTAACAAAATTGTATTGAAATAGAGTGGCTATGTCTCAGCAGAAACATAAAGTGAGATGTTCCCCAGAGATACTGGAATTGAACTAGATCTAGTTGTTTTTAGAAGTGGAAGAAGATTCAGGTCCAACAAGCGAATAAAAACTCTATTAGGAAGAGGGAGCTGCAGCACAAACAATGAAGAATATGGCTACGATATTGCATCATACTTGGACAAAGGGTCTTGTGACAAAGAAGAGGAATACCAAATGATCTCTGAAGGAGACATAGAATCAAAAGAATCGACTGAAGCGCCAAAATGAGAACCTGGTTATTACTCACCTACAACATTGCATACTTTTCTAGAGGTAACATCGAGCTACTTATCTCCAATTAATTCTGTAAATACGAGTAATACTAACGCTATAAATAACGAACAAGGAAGTCCGACTAGCCAAAATTTTGTTCTGATTATACTAGCAACTAATACAATGGCTGGAGTTGACATAAGTTACCAATATTCAATGGAAATGGGTTGGAATACCCAGAACAACATTGGTTCCTTTGTGAAGTTGTCTGGACTATGCGATAGATCTAGGATGAGAATATCAAGAAAGGTAGATGATTATGACTCTACAAGGTCCTGCACTAGAGTGCTATATGCAATTTTCCATAGTACCAGTAGGAATTGTCCCGAAAACCAAAGTCTGAATCATAGTGCATCTCCGAAATCAAAGATATTAAGTAGTTACCAACATAATATGTTTGGGACTTTGGCGAAATATTTAAGACATTGATGGCTAAATTAAGATTCCAAATTTCAGATGTACAACACAAGGAATGGTTTATCTCCACCTTGTTACCACATATCTGTACCCCGTTGATGCAACATAATATTGTTGCGTAGATAGAGGATTTAGAAATAGAAATGAAAGTAGAATCCTTGATGGTTGGAGATACTAGCTCGATAATTATGCAAATTTAGTCACAGTTGGTCAACCTTACAGTGCAGTTCTAGGATATTAAGAGAGGAAAATAAGTTCAAGAAAAAATATGGTGTATACTCCGTAGAACAAATGGACACCATAAAGAAAATTTCCTAGTGCTCATTGTTGGATTTTTCTCTCCTCCTGTATTTCTATCCCTGGACCCAGGTTCAGTCCATTCTTCTCAGCACAACAAAGCTCGAGATATCGTCCCGACAGAGCAGAGCTCAGCTGGAAGCACCTGCGATGCATATGCCATCTCCCGATATATATCTCCTTTACTGGTAACTACCAGAACCAGGTTTCCATAGTTGCATGGGAGGGTGTTTTAGTACCTTGGTTCTGCGCCAAGGATTCCAATAAGGCCGGGGGGTGGATTTCTTGTATGCACGGTGCTCTAACAGCTAAAATGCGATAAAAAATTTCTTTATGAAACTTAAGTAAATAAAAAGTATGCATGCAACATAAACATATCCATTAATATAATGCAACCATCATACATTTATCCATTTACGAACACAGTAATCAAACAGTCATTCAACACAATACTCACACATATATCTAAGCAACTTCAACATTCACACTTATACACAAAATATAACATGGAAACCCATCCGGGAGAAAACCACAAGGTTCTCTTCATTTGGAATGAGAAAATAGATGCACCTTTCATCTGCGCACAAAGCTGCAGAATCTGCTCAATATATTCTCTTCTATATTTACATGCTTTTTGTCCCTCTCATGCTCTTTGATCTTCTCTCTTTTTATTTCTACTCTGCTTCTCCTAGTGATCCGCACATAGCACGGATCGACTCCACCTCCTCTAATCGTCTGCGCACTCATCTACATAACCTCTACTCTGATGCACTCAACGATACAAAGTCATTAACTAGAATTCCTACCTCAAGTCTAGCTTATGTGGCTTACCGAGAGTCTAATCAATAAAATACAAGCTAGAAGCAAAAAAATACTTGAAGCTACTCGAGGATATTAGTGGCTAACCCATATACAGCTTGGGTTCCTTCTTTTATAGCCCAATTACAGACTCAATACAACTCCCATACATGCTTGTTACAGACTCAATACCGACTCGATACATACTCTAATAGACTCATTACAGACTCCTTTTATGTCATTATCTCAGCCGACTTACTATATCGAGCCAATAGTCTATCTTTCTTATTCTATCAACACATAACAAGAGGAACTATCGTCCTGAATTACAAATATTCCTTCACTCGTGTGGCTTCCACTGGCTCCAGGCAAGCTCATACCCATGATCATTAAGGACTCTCACTTTCTCAACAACATGCCTTACTATCGTTTTCCAGTTGTTACACTATTTGCATGCTTTCTTCTACTGATGTTATGTTATGCCATCTCATGTCACCTTTTATTCTTCTATCATGGCTTACTCTTTTGGTGCAACTTCCTCTTCCAATGCCTTCTCATTTCCTCCTTCTGTCACAACATCCTTCTCCTTTTCCTTTATGCTTCTTCCTTGGTCCTAGCTCCTTCCTCTTCTCCTTTATGTTATTCTCCATACTTAGGCATAATTCTACATGAATTCTACCCTACCATCCCTAGGCCCAACGAGCCCCCAACACTCACTTGTGCCTCGTCTTGAGACACACGAAGCTATTTCTCCATGCATTGACTTGCGTTGATTTTGTTCTAAAACTCCTCCATGATTTTCACCAGTTTTTCTGTCTCTTCGTGCACTTCTTCCTTTTTTTTCTGCATTTTCTCCACCAGGCCAAAAATGATGTGTACCAGCATGAATTTTTCTATAGATGATTCTATTTTGTGCACCTTATGATGTACAGGTTGAATTATTCCTGTCAATCTCTCTACTTCAGCCTGCAATTCTTCTACCTTTTCCTCACGCTGTTTCTATTGTGTGCACATCACAATCATTTTTTGTTGTATTTTCCACATCTCTTTTTCCTTAACCATTTTCTATGTCAAGGGTAGTTGTTTCATCTCGTTTCTTATCTCTGTTATATTTTTTTCAAACACAGTAATCTCACTTGCAATCCTTTGTGATTTCTTGTCATCCATTGGGGCTTCCCAAGTCTGATAGACTTGGTCCACACCCTTAGCACATGTTTTCTCTACTTCTTGTATTCTTTTCACAACCTGAGTGGATATGTCTCTTCTGCTCACCAGCACTTGTGGAGGTGTGCTGGGTCTCCTTTGCTCTTCTAACTTTGTTCCTTTTTTCCTAAGGTCAACCGCTACCTTAGATAACTGTGCTACTTTGGCATCTGGTGTCATTTCTTTTGTTATTCATTCTTCTTCAAATTTCTTTCAGGAAAGGGCTCTGCTTCACTAATTTTCTGATAGTTTCCTTCTGATTCCATTTTATTCTATTCAATTTCTTGAATTTAAAGTTTAATTTTCTTGATGTATTTATGTGCAGCCTTCACCTTCATTGTCAGGTTGTGCTTGCGCACTTTTATCTTTGCACTAACAACAATCTGTACTGCCTATATTTAATTGATGTGCATATATGAAAATTATATAATAATTTGATCATTATCCTGAACGATATGATTAGACTCCGGAGTGCCGAAATTAACAACGGTTTAAGATACTTGTACTGTCATTGGTGGGACTATAATAGGGGGCACAATTTTATCCATTATTGATGTTTCTGATGGGGCTTGTGACTCAGATGTTGCACTCAGACAATCGACAACAATTTTAACCTCTTGAACTGCTTTACACATAACTTTAAGGAGATTAGTGATTGTACCTGAAATTTCTGCTTGTCGTTCTTCTATGGAATTGAAACTAGTCTGCACTGATTTGGTTATTACCTCAATCATTAGTTGAACATCATCATTGTACAAGCTAACAATATTTTCAGTTCTGTCAGCCTCCATATTCTTCTTCTTTCTCTTTGGTTGTACTTTTTCTTTCTGAGGTTCCCCCCCTCATTTTCTGATTCTGGTTTTGTTGGTATTGAGGGGGTGTGAATTTCCGCAGAGTCTAAATCCTCTAGGAGGTCTTCTTCTTTGTTTTCCTCATCTAAGTTGTATTCTTGTAATTGGTTCTCCTCTTGTCAAATTTCTCTTTTGATACTGGGACACACCATTACTTCTAAGATTGAGTGATAATTTCTTGTATTTCTTCCTTTGTCATCATAAATTTGGTTGGTAGATTTTGACGTTACGGCTGTTGTCGTGGGTGCATGTAAATATGGTGCAGGACTATCTCAAATTTAACAATGGGGAGAAATTGTTGAACAATAGCATCATATAAACTAGACATGTTCTTTACCTGGTGTTGTATAGCCTCCCCATGCATAAATAATTCAACATTACTCTTCCTTTGTTGTTCCTTTAGGTTATGATATTTTTCTCCTTTACAGCTCACTGGTAGGTCAAGCTGTTGGTAGTCTTGTGGGTCAAACCATGCTACGAATGAAATTAAAATTAAAAGGCATGAATAGTGAAATGGCCTACCCTTTCCTTGTGCATCATTTTCGTCTTGTACAAGATCATTCAATAATAATTGACAACAGTTGATCTGAGTTCCATCTGCGCAGAGTTCCACAAGAACAATTTGTCCTGCAGTATACTGGTCCTTGTGCATTTTGCAGAGTAACTTGGAGGCCAATACCTTGGCAGAAAAATGAACAGTGGGGTTGTTAATGGAACAAATAAAAAATATCCTTCCGCTTATTCATACCCTATAATTTTTCTTCATCCCCTTAGCTATTGCAATCTCTTGATCCTTTTTTAGAAGTGCTTCTGGGTCCATTCCAGCAGATGGTAGGAATGTGATGGTGGAAATCATTTGGACATCCATAGGTATGGGTTTTCCTATCCATAGAACCACTCCATGAAAGAATAGAAGTAGCTGTTGACACAGGAGTTTATTTTTGTACTTCACCCAAAATGTGGCATATAAAAAATGATAATATGCCAGACTACTCCAATTACTTGGCCCATTCCTTTACAACAAATCTTTGAGGTGCCAATGTTGTGTCCTTCATAATGTCCATGTAGTGTCTGCGGTCTAGGTCTATTTGCGACTTCATATCATGATCAATGAATATAGGCTTTCCACATTGGGTAAAATGTCTTTAACTACCTTCATTCCTTTGGTTATTAGTGGAGCTATAAATGGGGTCTTTGCACCTTTTGGAACTGTAACTTTCGGTGCATCTCTACATCTAGGTGAGACATAGGGTGGTATCAAATTTCTTGTCTCAATATATTCTTCTACTGGTGGGGTTGGTGCTGGGGGTGTTGTTGCTATTCACTTCCTTTTTTTGTTGTCGGTGTGTTTTCCTTGCTTAGCCCCTGATGGACCTGGTATTTCTTTCCCAACCAGGTTACTGACATTCGGATTTACTTTTGGATTATTCTGTATATTAATGGGGGCCATCTATGGTGGGATATAACCAATAGTATCCTCCATGATCGGGGTAGGTGATATAGACTTGGATTCAACCGTGCTTGTGATGGAAATGGATATGGCCATACTAAAACCTCACCAGTTTAGCGCTCAGGGTTGCAAGCAGTAGCAGTGTTCTTCTTTTGTAACCAAGGAACAAAGTATTGGTAGTGAGGTTTGATAAAATACCTTAACTAAGGCTAGATGTTCTTCACATGGGCAATCAATTAATAAAAAAGGAATCCATCCTTTCATGCGCATGGGTGTACCCTGGGCTAATTGAACAATTTTTTTTGCTTTATTCCACCACTGCACTATCACTTTAAATGGTAGTTATTGTTATAAATAAGGATGGTACCAAAAATCTCACTATCACCCCCCTTTTTTTAGGTCGTATCTCACAGGGTACCTTGTATTTTCACACGTGCAAACTCTTTCCACTTCGCATGTTCACTCTAACACATGGAGATTACGATGAATGTGTCACTATTGTCTAGATATTTCATGATATTATAACACTTCATCCAGTTGTGTATATTCATGTTGTGTTGATGGGCATTCGTGTCTGTGACAAATATTGTTCAAATATATTTTCCTTTATTACCTGTAATGCATCATCTACTGTTGGGTGTTCGCCTACAAACTCAAATGTTTGGGTGAAGCTTACACCTACGCTTTCCCATTCAATAGTTATTTTTCATAGTTCTTTTTATGTGTACCAACTTATCGGTACCATTTCCAAAGTGTGGATGAATCGATGAACCCATTCTTGTCACGAATTTTCTTTCCAAATCCTTCGACATTACTCAATGTATTTCCCAGGATGTGTTAGTCATGTATATTTATCATCAGGGAAACTGATCTCTTCTCCAAATATGATCTCAATTAATATCCTACATTGTGTCCATTTGGAGATAGACTGCTTGTGTGTACCCCACCATCTAGCGGGTGTAGCTTTCAACACATAGTCCAAAGCATACAATCGATGTGATTCTATGACTTTTTCTTCAAATTAAACCACAAATATGCAAGGTTAGGTAATCCTTCATAAGTAGGAAATGTGCTTTCTTTTGCTACTACCCTTCAGACATCTCTTGTGATTCTTACACATATTCACATGGAGACTTCATGTAGCATGTTCTTCCAATTTTCTAGAGCATCGCCTGAGTCGGATATGCACAAGATTACACTTTGCCAACTCAGGTTTCCATCAGCTGTTGGGTTAATATATTCTTCCTTCAAATACATGATGTTATACAACTCATCAAGATAATTGTCTTTCCCTTCATTATGTACAAGCTCGACATATCTCTATCCTTCAAGCAGATCAATTGGCACAACCGCTCTAATTTCAAAATCTTCGAAAGATAAGATCCTTTTCTTGAAGTTTATAATGGTTTGGTTGTCTATTTCCCAATCAATTCCTAGAAGTCAAGGATATGGGTTTGTTTCATCAAAAATTTCAATAAATTTGAAGTCAACATATGTTCTTAAACCTTCGACTTCTACAGGTACTTGATTTAGTCTACCGATTGGTAGAACCTTCGACTGGTTTGCAAGCCTTAGTTGAATACGAGACCAGTCCAATCACGAATTATTCATGCTCTCCCATGTTTGTATTTTCAAGATATTGAAATTCGATCCCAAATCTAATATGATATAATCCATATTATAATATCTTATCTGCGTAGTCATTCACAGTTCTCATTCTGTCTTCAGTTTTTTCTCGATATGATTAACTCTTTTTCTAGGTTGCAACTCTTCTATGGGTTCTTCTATAAGTGTTGTCAGTTCTGTGACAACATCTTTATCATTAATTGGTGCAAAGAAACTTTTGAAAAATTCTTTAATATTACTAGCCTTTTTCATTGGCGTCTTCCTGATTCATTGTTCAAATCGTTCGTGAATAGCCCTAACTTTTCTATATGTCAATGATTGATTAGTATCAAAAAAGTCTAGTCGCACGTTCAAGAATACTTCTTTCTCTTGTTGGACATATAAAAGAGATTTATTTTGTGCCACAGGTCTCACCTACGCTTGTCCATGCTGTGTATTTTGGTATGATCCCGTCGCAACACCTCCTATTGTAACTACAACAATGTAGGGTTGTATTGGTTCGGCATAAATCATCTAAATATTTTGATTGGGATTTGGATTCTGATTCTACACCAAGTTGGGATTAATGACATTTTTAGCCTGCCATTTCGCAAGAAGCTGAAGAAACTGTTTGACAGTGTGATCAACTACATTACAGTATGTACAATTTTTCATAGGAATTTGACAATAATGGGGAAAATGTCTCAGCTTCCTATAATTATAACATATGACTTGGCCTCTTCCTCTACCAAATCCCCCTCCTTGTTTTTGTCCTCGACCTCTAAAATTTCCACCCCCCTTTGCGGAGGGTATTGTTGTTGTTGATGATACTGATTCTACTGGTATTGCGGTTGAGGGTATTGTTGTTGTTGATATCACACAAGATGATACCGAGGCTGTGCTTGTTCAACTTGCATCTACTCATCATTTTTCATTAAGTAGGTATCCATCGTCTTTTCTTGTAGTAGCTGAAGTGCTTTGCAATATTTTTCATCATGACCTATTGATTTACAAAATTACAATATAGACTAGAGGGTGCACTTACAATCTTTTGTAAGTACATACATTCCATGGACTTGTGGCCCCTAGTCTAGCATATTCTACACCAAGACATTCCTTGGGTTTTTAATGGGTTTGACGCACCTACTATGACATAGTTCACGAGTGCCGAGAAATTGTCTTTATGGTGTCCATTTATTCTACATCTTGTATACCATAGTTATTCCTGAAATTCCTTTCCTCTTTTAATGTCCTAGAGTTGTACCATAATATTAGCAAGCAGCGACTGAGTTTGCAACATCCTCGAGCCAGTTTCTCCAAATAGCAAGGATTCTAATTTCATTTATATTTCTAGAGCCTCTATCTGCGACATGAGTTTCTATTGCATCAATGGATTTCAGATATGTGGTAACAAGGTGACAGTAAACCATTCCTTGTGTTTCAAATCTGCCATTTGGAAACTTTCTTTGGCCATTAATGTCTTAAATCTTTGGTCAAAGTCCCAAACAGATTCTGTTGGTAGCTGCTTAATCTCTTTGATTTCAATGATGCATTGTGTTTCAGAATTCGTTTTTTTGAATCGATCTATCAAACCTAGTCAAGTATCGTGGAGTGTTTTCAGGACAACTCCTACTGGTACTATGGAAAATTTCATATACCATTCCAGTGCACGACCTTGCAGAGTCATGATCATCTGTGCTTTCTTAATATTCTCATCCTGGAAATGTCGCACATTCTAGACAACTTCACAAATAAACCAATTTTGTTCTGAGTCTTGCAACCCGTTTCCATTGAATATTGGTAGTTTAATGTTAGATCCAGCCACTGTATTTGCTGCTGGTACAGTCAGAACAAAATTTTGACTAGTCGTACTTCCTTGTACGCTATTTACAATGTTAGTAGTACTCATATTTACATAATTACTTGGAGACAGGTCTTGTGATCTTACCTCTCGTACTGTAGGTGAGTTGTAAGAACATTCTTGTTCTGGAGCTTCAGTCGACTCTTCTGACTCTTCACCTCCTTCTGAGATGGAATGATATTCTTCTTCTTTGTCACAAGACCCTTTGTATCAGTATGACACAAACTAATATCCTTCTTCTTCTTGATCGGTGTTGCAACTCCCTCATTCTAACCGAGTTTTTCTTCATTTATTGGACCTGAATATTCTTCCACTTCTTAAAAATATTGGATCTAGTTCAGTTCCACTATCTCCTGAGAACATCTCCCTCTAGGTTTCTGGTGAGACATAACCACTCTTTTCTATTCAGTCTTGTTGTATTCGCAAAATTCCTTTTTCACATAAAAGCATTTTTATCCACTTCTTTAAAGATGACATATATCTGTTGCGTCGGCCTTGATTTTTTTTTCACTTTGATTCACTATATGAGGTTATTGTATCAACAATGAACTAAGTAATATATCCTTCTAGGATAATTTCTATCCAAAAATCCACAACCCTTGATATAGGTTTTCTTACTTCTTCCAGTTGTTTGATTAACTCAAGAGTTCACTCCCTTAGTTCTCCGCCCTGAAAATTTGTTCGTTTGGCTGCTAACTTGGATAACCACTTGTGCAACACGATAGGAAACTCAGAAAAGAAAATATCATGGATGTCTGTGTATATGTACCAACCCAACCACTCTTTTGGGTTCCACAGATATCCTTCACTTTCTTTTCTTGCAAACTCTAACTCTTTGAAGTCCACCCAGTCCTGGATCTCTGGTTCCATGGGTTGCCACAACATATCCCTCTCCATAAAATTTAAGGTCTCAACAATAGAACCATTTGTTGTATTTTTCTCTCCTCCCATCTTTATATCCTTGGACCCATGTTTAGTCCCTTTTGCTCAGCACAAAAAAGCTTGAGATATTGGCTCGACAAAGCGAAGCTCAACTGGAAGCACCTGCGATGCAGATGTCGTATGAGTCGAGATATATCTCCTTTATGGGTAACTTCCAGAACCAGGTTTTTGTACTTGCATGGGAGGGTGTTTTACTACCTTATCTCTTATCCAAGGCTTCCAATGAAGGCCATGGGGTGGATTACTTGTATGTACGATGATACAACATCTAAACTACGATCCAACCTTTAATTATGTATCTTAAGTAAATAAATAGTATGCATGCAACATAAACATATCCATTAATATAATGTGGCCATAATACATTTATCCATTTGCGAACACAATAATAAAACAATATTTCAACACAGTACTCACACATATATCTAATATACTTCAACATTCACACTTATACATAGAATATAACATGGAAACCCATCCGGGAGGAAAGCACAAGTTGCTCTTCATCTGGCATGAGGAAATAGATGCACCTTTCATTTGTGCACAAAGTTGTAGACTCTACTCAATATCTTCTCTTCTATATTTACATACTTTTCCTCCCTCTCATGTTCTCTGATATTCTCTCTTTCTCTTTCTACTCTATTTCTCCCAGTGATACGCACACAGCCTGGTTCAACTCAACCTCCCCTACTCATCTGCTCACTTAGCTGTAGAACCTCTACTCAGCGGTACCGAGTCATTAATGAGAAAACCTACCTCAAGTTTAGCTCAGTCATCATACCAAGAGTTGAATCAATACAATACAAGATAGAAGCAAAAAGATACTTGAGGATATTAGTGGCTAACCCATATACACCTTGGGTTCCTTCTTTTACAACCCAATTACAGAATCAATACAACTCCCATACATGCTTGTTACAGATCTAGTACCAACTCGATACAGCCTCTAAAAGACTCATTACAGAATCCTTTTCTTTCACTATTTCAGTCGACTTACTATATCCAGCTAACACGATGTCTTTCCTATTCTATCAACACCTAATGAGAGGCACTATCAACCTGACTTACAAATATTCCTTCACACGTGTGGCTTTCACCGGATTCATCTGAGCTCGTACCCATGATCATTAAGGGCTCATGCTTTCTCAAAAGCATGCCTTACTATCATTTTCCAACTATTATGCTATTTGCATGCCTGCTTTTGCTGATATTCTGATATGCCATCTTATGCCACCTTCTATTCGTCTGACGTGGATTACTCATCTGGTGAAGCTTCCTGTTCCAATGACTTCTCTTTTCCTTCTTCTTCTCTTTTACTTATTCTAAAGCAACATCCTTCCCCTTTTACTTTATGTTTCTTCCTTAGTCATAGCTCCTTCCTCTTCTCCTTTATGTTCTTCTCCATACCTAGGTAGAATTCTACATGAATTATTCCCTACTGTACCTAGGCCCAACACTCATGAACTATGTCGCAACAAGTGTGGTGAACCCATTAAACACTCAAGGAATGCTTTGGTGTAGGATATAATAGACTAGGGGCCATAAGTCCGAATAATTTCTGTACTTACAAAAGATTGTATGCACACTAGCTAGTCTATATTATAAATCTTGTAGATCAGTAGATCATGATGAAAAATACTGTAGAGAATTTAAACCACTACAAGAAAAGACGATGGAAACCTACTTAATGAAAAATGATGAGCATATGCAAGATGACCAAGTGTATCCTCAGTATCAAGCTGCACAATATCAACAACCGCAATCCCCTCAACCGTAATACCAACATAATTAGTATCCTCAACAACAACAATACCCTCTCCAAAGAGGGGGTGGAAAATTTAGAGTTCGAGAAAAACAACAAGGAGGAGTATTTGGTCAAGGAAGAGGCCAAGTCATATGTTATAATTGTGGGAATCCATGACATTTTTCTTGATATTGTCAAAGTCCTGTGAAAACTTGTACATATTGTAAAGCATTTGATCACATTATCGAACAGTGTCTGCAACTAATTGTGAAATGGTAGGAGAGAACTATTGTAAATCCCAACCCGGTGCAAAATCAAAATCCCAATCCCAATCAGAACATTTAGATTATTTCTGTTGAACCAAGAGAACTTGCATTGTTGTAGTCACAAGAGGAGGTGTTGCAACAGATGCAAACAAAAATACATAGCAAGGACAATCGTAGGTGAGATCCACGGGAAAAAAGAAAGCTCTGCTAGATTTCCAAAAGGAGAAAGAAGTATTCTTGGAGGTGTGACAAGAATTCATTGATTTTGACCATTCTTCAACATTTGGACAAGTCAAGACCATGCCCGAACGATTTGAACAAGTCATCAGGAAGCCACAAATGAAAAAGGTTAGTAAGCTTAAATAATTTTGCAAATGTTGTTTAGCAATAATCAATGATAAATATTCTATTTCCAAATTGATATCACTAATAGAAGAAACCCTAGATGACTTGCGACCTGAAAAAAGAGTTAATCATATCGTGAAAATATTGAAGACAGGCTGAGAACTGCAAATGACTACGTAGATAGGAGACTATGATATGGATTATATCATATTATATTTGGGCTCGGATGTAAACATATTGAAAAGACAAACATGGGAGAGCATGAATAAGTCACGACTGGAATGGTCTCCCATTCAACTAAGGCTTGTGAACTAGTCGAAGGTTCTACCGATTGATAGACTAACTCAAGTTCCTGTAGAAGTCGAAGGATTAAGAAGATCTGCCGACTTCGAATTTATTGACATTTTTTTATGACACAAATCCATATCCTACACTGCTAGGAATTGATTGGGAAATAGACAACCAAACTATTATAAACTTCAAGAAAAGAATCTTATCATTTGAAGATTCTAAAATAAGAGTGGTTGCACCCATTGATCTGCTTGAAGGACAAAGATATGTTGATCCCGTACATAGTGAAAGGCAAGGAAATTATATAGATCAGCCGTATAACATCATGTATTCAAAGGAATACTATACAAATCCAACAGTTGATGGGAAAATGAGTTTGTGGAGTGTAAGTTCATGCACGTTTGACTCAGGAGATGCCCTGGAAAATTGGCAGATGAGGCTACATGAAGTATCCATGATAATATGCACAAGAATTACAAGATCTATCTGAAGGGTAGGAGCTGAAGAAAGTGTGTTTCCTACATATGAAGGATTACCTAACCTTGCATCTTTTCTACAAGCATTTGAATAAAAAGTCACAGAATCACAATGATTGTCTGCTATGGACTATGTGCTAAAACCTACGCTAGCTATATGGTGGGGTACAAACAAACAATCTATATCTGAATGGACACAACGTAGAAAATTAATGGAGATTAGATTTGGAGAAGAGATCAGTCACCCATATCAAAAGTATATAGGACTGACAAATCCTATGGAACATATTGAGCACTGTCGCAAGAACTGGAAATAATATCTGCGACAAGAATGGGTGCATCAATTCATCCACACTTTGGAAATGGTACCAATACAATGGTACACATCAGTAGAGTTGTGATGAGTAACTGTCAAATGGGAAATATTAGCTGTAAGATTCAGCCAGAAATTTGAGATCACAAGTGAACACCCAACAGTTGATGTTGCGTTACAAATAATAAAGGAGAAGATATTTTAATAAATCTCACTCACAGCCACGAACTTCCATCAATGCAATATGACATTACAGAATTGGATGGAGTTTTATAATATCACAAGAGATATGGATGATAATGACCCACTTGACATAAATATACCCAAGTCAGAAGGTATGCGTCTAGTGGAAGGAGCTTCTATGAACACTAACCAGTTTTAAAACCACTTAATATTAAGAAAGTAAATATTGGGTCGGCTGAAAACCCAAAGCTTGCTAATATTGGAGATTAATGGGACGATGTAACTGTGGGAAATATCATTGACTTACTACATGTATTTCACAATCTATTCCCTACAATTTTTTCTGAAATGAAGGGCATAGTTGGGGACCTGGGTGAAATGAAGATACCCTTGGGGACAAGATCGATTGCAGAGAAAAATTACACCACAACATAGAGGGAAGGGCTAGCGATGGTTTATGCACTGCAAAAATGTAGACATTACTTGCTGGGTGGACATTTAAAAATGTACATTGACATTCTGCACTGAAATATTTGGTCAATAAGCAAGTGTTGGGGGGGATATATGTCGGTGGATCTCCTCTTCCAAGAATTTGAATTTGAGATAATTGTCAAACTAGGTCAATTGAACTTGGGACCAGACCACCTATCATGAATCGAAAGTGGAGAAGAGCCTACTAGATTAGAAGATAATCTTCCTGATGCGAAATTGTTTGCGATAACTATCCTTGATGATCAATATAAACATTATCATACAATTCCCGACTACAGGTTTTGTGTCAGCTGAATTTACAATAATAAAGAAGAAACAGTTAGTAACTTGAGTTGCATATTTCCAATTGATTGCTAGCCACTTATATAAACTAGCACCAGACGAGATACTTCGACGTTGTGTTTTGGAACATCAGTGACCTGTGATTTTAAGTGAAGCACATGTTAGTGTCACAGGAGGACACTATGTAGTGGCTGTGTGCAAGATATTACAGAAAGGGCTATGGTGGCCTATTGCGCATGCAGACACTTAGGATTACTGTCATATTTATGATGTTTTTAAAAGAACAGGAAAGACATACAAAAGAGATGAAATTCCATTAGTACCAAAGATAACATTACATGCATTTGATAAATAGGCTGTTGATTTAGTGGGACCTATTATTCCAATGGGGAAGTGCACAGGAGTGTTGCTGCTGCAACTACTTCCCAACAATTTTACATTTTAGGGCCCCTCCCTTTTTTTTTAAAGCATGCCTACTCCTGTTTCCCAACTCAATTAATCCCTCCCTACATATTTATTCTTTCCTATAAGCTCGAGCATAAGTTTTTTCCCTAAGCTTGAAGTATGATTTTGGTAAAAAATACTTAGGTGCGACCAAGAAACGAGACTTACAAGAAAATCCTCTTGATTTAAGATCAACGGTTGAGAATCACTTCGATCAAGATCCAACAACCAAGAAATGGCAGGAGCGAAAGGGCAAAGTCAAAGAAGGCAAGGTTCACTTATGAAAATGTTACAAACCTGATTTACGACTTTTGCATAGATCCAATGGTCCAGAAGGCTTCCGCACATATCAATGATCCAAGGAAATGTGGAAAAGCAGAAAGGTGGAAGCGAAAGGATTACGTTTTGACCTTGTAAATGTTTGTGTTTTCGAATTCCATGTTCCGGAAAGGAGAAAGTGGAAAGGCGGAGGCAGAAAATGCATGTTTTGTTCATAAAAAATAGGAATCCCAATTTCAGACTTCCACATAGATCGACGATTTAGAATCGCCTCACATAAGATCGACGACGCAGAAAGGTTGTCACGAAAATCCAAGTCGCGGAAGTTAGAATGTAATTTGGAAGATCCGTAGCCCACAACTTTAGTCTTAGATCAACAACTAAGGATGACTCCGGAATAAAATCAACGGCCAGGGAAAAGTGGAAGTAGAAAGGTATAATTTTAACGTTGAAAAGGTTGGAGATCCTCTTTCCTCTTTTTGATTTCCGAAAGGGAAGAAACGAAAATGTGGAAGCGAAAGGATTGATTTTAAATTTCGAACACATTACAAATCCTGCTTTCTGATTTCCATTATTTGGAAGGGTGGAAGCAGAAAGGTGGAGGCAAAAAAGTTAAAGTTTAATTTTCAAAAATAATAACTTTACGCTTTCTGATTTTTGCATATATCGATGGTTTAGAAATATTCTACATAGATAAACGGCTCAGAAGGCTTAGGAAGGCTGGAAGCAGAAAAGAAGAGGCATAATGGTCGTGAAAAATTGATTCTGTCTTCCACCTTCCATGATCTGTAGGTCGGTGGCTAGATATGAGTCCGCGAATATCCAACGGCCAGGGAAAAAGTGGAAATGGAAGTGCGGAGGAAAAAAAGTAGAATTTTAACTTAGTAAAGTTGGCAAACTCAATTTCTGCTTTTCTGGAAGGGAAAAAATGGAAAGGAACTATTAAGGCTGCCTGATCTAACAGTTCCAATTAGACTTGTTCCATCTTTGAGATGATTTGAGTCATCCAAATTATGTTTTTTTTTTACTGTGAACCATTGGGGAAAATGAGATATTTTTCCCAAAACTTAAACTAAATATATTGCTTGCTAAACAGGACACTAATCATCATGTTTTTGTTCTGTTTGAATAAACGACACATATCATTAAACTTATAATTGAAATTATGGTGATTAGTTATAGTCACCATTGACAAATTGTTGTTGTTTCCAGATCAAATATATATCTCATGATGATCTCTTTATGTATTTTAGGTACTATGGTTCGGCAAGTTAGGATGGACGATTGCGAGATCGGGTAAAGGTTGCAGTTTTCAATGGCTGAGATTCATGGAAGATACAGATCTACGGTCCTAGAGAATTCCACTATTTTAACTTGCACAAATGAAATAAATCTCTCAGATTTGCAAAATTGGTTAAAGGGATACATCTTTCAATGACCAAGAATAAAGGTGGAGTCAAATCAATGGTGGACGTGCATTTCACTTATTCAACATGCTCATGGAAAATAACTTTTGAAATTTGTGGAATTAGTTAAGGGTTTGAATAGATCAACGGTTGAGATCTGCTTGTAAATAGATCTACGGAAGAGGAAATTTCCACTGATTCAACATGCACGAATTGATGAAATTTGGAAATCTGCAGAATATGGTGGAGACTTAAAGTTTGAACGACGGAGATCTTGGAGGAAACTTGTTCAATGATCCAAGTTGATTTCACAATAAGAACATGAACGAAGATTAGTAAGATGAAGGACCACGAAATTGGTTTAAAGATGTAGGCAAATAAAGGAGCGTGTATTTCCATCAGGGAAAGGCATGTGTAATTTGTTTTTATTTCTTTTTTTTGAAACTGTTAGATTCAACTAGGTGGTAGAATAAGAATCCTGGGAATCTCCTAGGTGATGGACATAATTAGTATAAATAGGGATTCATCGAACCATAGTAAGGAATTTTTCCTGGTGGAAGAATTCTGGACTATTCTTGTAAAATAACTACCTCTTTGATAATAAGAAGGATCATTTTGCTGGAACAAAGGGCCTGCATAGAGATTTAATCGAAATGTGTGGAATGCATACTATACAACTACTTCTTCTTTCTTTTGTACATCATACAATGAGATTGTTCTAACCTCCTGGAACTCTTTCCTTGGTCATGAATGTCTATTGTCTGTATAAATGTCTGTGTTGACATGGTAATAAATGGTTTATTTATATTAGAGCTACCTCTGGTATTCTTTTTGATGTGAATGTGATTATTTTGTTGGTACGAATATCTGTTAGACATTTATGAGCATTTACAGTATAATACTTTGAACTCTAATTTTTATCCCTGGCCAGGATAGAATAGTTTAGTTTTAGATCTAGATTAGACCTGAATTTATCTTAGGTATCCGCATTTCATTCCTTAAGCAAAAAGTTACATAAGCGGTGGTATGGGCCATAACCAGTAAAATATTAAAGAACTTAATATACGGTATCCAGAACCGTGAACCAGATGGATTCCCCACACCAGACATTGTTTGATATAATTGGGATCATCCATCGGGGAGAATCCCTACTATTTGGTACCTGGGAATTTTCCAGGAATCAACAAAATTGGTGCTAGAAGGAGGGTCCCAGCCCGTGCACGGATGGTAGAGGAAATCCAATTTTCAGACAATATTACACTTGATCATCATCTGAAAATATTTTACCTGAATATTTTATTTCTAAATTTAAAGAACAAGAACATAAAGGTTATGGGGAATAAGAATCAAAACATTTGTATGATGTCCCATTTGAAGAAGTAGATCTATTTAGGAGACATACAAGATACTATGTCAAGAAACTTGGGGGGTCAAAATTTATTCCTTCTTTACCTAGAAGGAGATCTTCCAAGAAAGTAGCCTCATACACTAAGGATTCAACTCTTGTGGAAAATTTGGAAGAGCTAGTAGATATATCGATCCAATAAATTATTCATCATCTGTATCAATTAGATCCATAATCCCTTGTAGTTTCAATAGTCAGTCAGTATCCACCACAGCCTCCAATTCGAATCATGGTTGTTGTTAATCAACCCACATAGAGAGAAAGAATGCCACTCAAGCTAGCTGCTCCATTGCATGATTTGCCAAAAAACCCAGAAAAGGTTTTACCAAAATTTGATCCTAGAAAAGGTGTTTCTGCAGAAGATCACTTAAAGAGTTTTTATTTGGATTTGAATCTCTTAAATGTTGACGAACCTTTCAATATACTTTTGGACCTAAATCATCTTCATGGTACATTAGTCTGCAATCTAATTCAATAGTAAATTGGGATGGTTTTGAAAAGGCATTCTTAGGTAAATTTGGAAACCAAAAAATTGTGGCCACTCTCATGAAATAATTGCTATCTATGAGGATGGAAAAGAAAGAAAAGGTCCAATACTTTAATCATAGATTCACCATTTTACTGAACAACTTCAGTGCTGCAACAAAACCAGCTGAAGAGTCTCTAATATAATATTATACTACAACACTTGATCCACCAATAGAAATGTTTGTGAAAAGGGTTGGCAAATTCACATTGGTATAAAACTATGAAGAGGCCAAGAAAGTAGAGGAATATTTGGATAGTATAGCAAAGCATAATCCAAAACCTGAATCGAAACATACCATAAGAAAAAGGCCTTTGCTATTGACTAAGACAAGAGAAGAACACTCTAATGAGCTAGAGAATGTGGTGAAAATGGTGCAGAAGTTGTCAAAGAAAATAGTAGACATGGAAAAGGATACAAGACCTAGTTATTATATAAATCCATTTAACCCTTATTACAAAGAAAATGAAGAGAGTGGACATCCCCAACCACCTATGCATAGTTCTAATGTTTTAAATTTTAACGAGGAAATCATGGATCATTTTGATTATGCACTTCAATGCTTTCAAAATAAATGCAGTATCTATATTGTAGAACACTGCATCTAATTTATTAGCTACTTCTGCATCTAGATTAGTGCCAACTAATAACAAGCATTCTATAGAATTGATTTTCAGGACATTAGTACCTAACAATGTTACAAATATGAGGGTGTTTGATGATGATGAACAAATCATCATTTTTTTGAAAAATGAACAATATTTTAAAGAATCTATAATAGATGAAGAAGAACATTTGTCAAGTTTATGAAATGAACATGCAATTTAGGGAAATTTCATGCCTGAAGCGGTAAGAACCCTCGAAGGGATGTTTGATTTGCAGAGTAAATTCCAGAAACTAGCCAATGTGAAAAGGAACAGTTCATCAATGTAACGTGAGCTGGTCAATCTAGGATCAAAAGATGAACCTAAATATGCCAATTTGGGAAAATGTTGCTCTCCTGGGGAAAGATGTATTTTCATCAAGTTGTTTCAACATCACACTGAAATATTCGTCTGGACGTATGAAGATTTGAAGACTTATGACACTCGCATCATCCATCATGTGATTCCCATCAAAACATGAGCAAAACCGTTTAAGCAACAACTTAGAAAGATGCACCCGAAGTTATAACCTTTGATCCATAACGAAGTAAAGAAGTTACTGGACGCAAAGATCATTTTCAAGGTTTGACATTCAGAATAGGTGGCCAATATAGTCCCAGTGAGAAAAAAGTCAAAAGAGATAAGGATGTGTGTTGAATTCAGAAACATAAATAGAGCATTAGATAAACATAACTATCTGGTTCCACCAATGGAACAGATTTTACAAACGGTCTCAGGCTCAGAAATTTTATCCCTATTACATATATTTTTAGGGTATAATCAAGTGTTAGTGGTTGTTGGACCGATTAAAGATGACATTTCATACAAAGTGGGGAACATTCGCTTACAGAAGAATTCATTTTGACCTTGTGAATTCCGAAGCCACATTTCAGAGGGCCATGGACATTGCATTCATAGGTTTAAGTGGCCATTGTGTAGTAGTATACTTGGATGATGTAACTGTTTTCTCCAAGAGAAGAGAAGACCATGTTTTTCACTTGAAATATATTTTTGACCGCTATAGAAAATATGGTATATTTCTAAACCGAAAGAAAAGCATCTTTGCACTTCTTGAAGGAAAATTGTTGGGACACATCATCTCAAAGAAGGGAATCTCAATAGATTAAGAGAGAGTTGAGGTTATAACTCAGATTCCCATGCCCCATAATAGGAAATGTATGTAATAATTTATGGGTACAATACATTTTGTTTGGAGGTTTGTCCCTGATTTTGCTTAAATTGTGAGACCTCTGCAGCAAATGGTGAAGCAAAGTGTACAGTTCAAGTGGACTGACATTGAGAAAGTTTCCTTCAAAGATATAAAAAAAAAATAGCTCAGGCACCTTCTTTGAAGAGTCCATACTTTTAAAATGACTTTATTTTATATACCTTTGCTTCAGAAAACTTTCTTGCAGCAGTGCTTACGCAAAAGGGGAGTTGGGAGATGCATACCCAATATCATTTATGAGTATTGGGTTACAAGGGGATGAATTGAATTACCTAGCCATGGACAAGAAAGCATATGCAATCTTCAAGGAATCAAAACAATTCAGACCCTATATTCTAAAAAATGGAACAAAATTTGTAGTTCCTCACCCAGCTGCTAGGTATCTTTTTGTGCAAAAGGAATTGGGTGAGCGAAGAGGGAGTTGGGTGACTGCCCTGCAAGAGTATGACCTAGAATTCAAACCAACTATCATCATCATAAAAGGTCAAGGGTTGTGAAAGTTGATAGAAAATAATCAAACTGATAAAGATCTTGATTGGGAGAATGAAGCTCGAGTGAACTTGATTGATGTATATTCAACAAGGATATCTATTCGAGCATTGGATCTCCAAGAAGAGAAGGGAACTTTGGTTGAAGTCATCCCCATATAAAATAATGGATGGGGTGCTTTTCAGAAAAAATTATGATGGAGTTTTGCTCAGATGTATGGAAAGATAGGATGCCTCCAAAATAGTCAAAGAATTACGTCACGGACCAGCAAGAGGACATTATTCTGGGGATACCACAACTCACAAGATACTTAGAGCTGGATATTACTAGTCAAATTTGTTTAAAGATGTCGATGCCTATGCAAGAAAGTGTGATGCATGTCAAAGGAGTGGTGGCAAATTGGAAAAAGCAGTGGGATTTTTACAACCTGTTACTATTTCATATCTGTGTGAAAAGTGGGGCATAGACTTTATTGGGGAGATCAATCCGAATTGTTCATTACAACATCGATATATCCTTACGACTACCGATTATTTTACATGATGGGTGGAAGTGATTCCATTGCACAAAGTGAACAAAGATGATGTCATTGACTTCCAACAAGAGAACATTATGAGGAGGTTTGGAGTTCTATATTTTGTTAAGGATTCTAATATTATACTTAAGTATAGTATTCTAGGTTATTCTTTTGGATTGAAAAAAACATGTTTATAGATAGGTAGGCGAATATTAAATATGAAAAATAAAATTAACACCGAAATGTGTAAATTTTGGAGAATATTTTAATAAAAAAACATATTTTATGTAAATATAGGAGATATTAAACACTAAAAATGACCAAATACCGAATTTATTTTTTGAAAAAAACCCAAAAATTAGCCAATTGGAGAAATTTCGCCCCTACATTTTCCCTTGGTTCCGATTTCTCTTATTTTTGGTGATGCGTCTTATTTCTTATCTATTAAAATAAATGATTTTTCTTATGAAAATGAAATTAAGTTGCATTACTCAACTAATTATTATCCTCAGGGAAATGGTTTAGCGAAATTGACAAATAAGAACCTTATCTGAATTTTGAAGAAAACCGTTATTGAACATCAGAGAAATTGGAACTCATCCCTTCCAAATGTGCTATGGGCAGATAGGGTCACTCTAAACAATTCCTTAGAAGTGTCTCCCTACACTCTGGTATATGGAAAATAATATTTATTTCCCCCAAATATTCTTCTCCCATATTCGCAGTTAGCTCAAGCCTCAAGGGGTTCCAGTAGCGAAGTTTTACAAACACGAATTGACACTTTGTTAAAACTAGAGGAACTACAACAAAAGTCTAAAGATAACTTCAACCAATATCAGGGTATCATCAAAAGATGGTTCGATAAGAGAAAATATGGTACAAGAAACTTTGATGTAGGAGACCTAGTTTTTAAATGGGATGATCCTCATGCAGAAATGGGAAAGCACACAAAGTTCCAACATTTATGGATTGGCCCTTACCTAATCACTGAAAAGTTAGTCCCTGCAACTTAGAAATTGCAAGATTTACAAGAACGGGAAGAAAGTATTCCTGTAAATGGCCTTTGTCTCAAACATTACTTTATTTAGATTCCTAGGAACCCTTTGTACATAAATAAACTTGTTGTTATTATTTTTGTTTTCCAGTTGTTTAATTTATTGTTTGTTTCACCTTATTTCATAGCCTTAGTTTGTTATCTTTTAATAAAACAACTCAATTTTTTTTTCATGGAAGTATAGGCATCTGATTAAACTCGAAATCTTTGGATGTCAGGAATTGATTATGGGAAAGAGAAAATGATAAAGTTCGATCATAATGATATTCTTTAACTGTTGACAGATGATGGAAAGGGAATCTAGTCTTCAATCTCACATTTGAATCATTATAACCCCTGTGAAATAACCAAGAAACATGAGGTCTGGAGTACTATATTGGGGTTTCATCCATTCTCACATTAATACCTGTCTCAGGAAGCATATCATGATGGACCCATGGAAAGGAAGAAAATATGACAAATGTATGGTATTCAAAATGATCCCATTGTTACAAATCAAAAAGGGCCAAAAGGCTTAGATTCAATTTTTTTTTTTGTTTGAAATATTCAATCTTCAATTAAATAAATGATGCTGAATAAGTAAATAGTCAGAACAAAAGGGATATGAAAACAACAAAGATCACCACAGTTCTTCTCCATCTGTGATCATGATAAGAAAAAAAATCTGTCACTCACACAAAAGGACATTGTGGATGGAAGAACCTATACCAAATTTTCAATTTAAGAGGAAGACTCAAAAGGATTTTTTAGTCATAAAGAAATAATCAAAAGAATGCTTATTGCATGGGAATGAGGAACAAACAAATACATATGTCTTAGTCTGTTATGATCCTGTGGAGTCTTATATGATGGAAACTTAAAGATAGGGGTAAAATGAACTCCATGCTTTGACCCTAGGAGAGTTATCAAGACATTGAGCTCTTGTTTACCCTACTCCCAAAGAAATGGTATAAAATGTGATGCTTGAAAAGTCGCATCCCTGGATAAATATGGTTTAAATAAGTCTCGTGAAATTATTACAAGTAATCATTAAACATTCATAATGGAGTACCATATGGAAATATTGCTGTTCAAAGAAGGTTTTTTCAGAGATCTGTGTTCACCAGCTAGTCGCCAATTGTTGCTGCTGCAAGTACTTCCCCAAAATTTTACATTTTAGGGCCCCTCCTTCATTTTTTGTTTTTAAGGCATGCCTATTTTTGTTTCCCAACTCAGTTAAGCCCTCCCTGCATGCTTAGCCTTTCCTAGAAGCTTGGGCAGAAGTTTTTTCCCTAATCCTGAATTATGATTTTGGTAAAAAATATTTAGGCACAACCAAGAAACAAGCCTTATAAGAAAATCTGCTTTGACTTAAGATCAATGGATGAGAATCGTTTCGATCAAGATCCAACGACCTAGAAATGGCAGGAGTGGAAGGGCGGAGTCGGAGAAGCCAAGATTTGCTTATGAAAATATTACAAACCCTTTTTCCGACTTCCACAAAGATCCAACGATCCAGTAGGATTCAGTGCAGATCAACGATCCGAGGAAAGGTGGAAAAGAAGAAAGGAAGAAGCAAAAGGATTAAGTTTTGGCCTCGTGATCATTAGTGTTTCCGAATTTCGCGTTCCAAAAAGTTGAAAGAGGAAAGGTGGAGGTGGAAATGCAGGTTTTGCTCATAAAAATGTGGAATCCTAATTTTGAATTATGCATAGATCGACGGTTTAGAATCACCCCGCATAAGATTGATCGTGTAGAAAGGTTTTCATGAAAGTACAAGTCACAGAAGCTAGAATGTAATTTGGAAAATTTGTAGCCTGCAACTTTAGTCTTAGATCAATGGCTAAGGATGACCTTGGAATAAAATCGATGGCCAAGGAAAAGCGGAAGCGAAAAATTTAGAATTTTAACGTTGAAAAGGTTGGAGATCCGCTTTCCATTTTCCTCTTTTCGGAAGGGAGGAAATGGAAATGTGGAAGCAGAAGGATTGAGTTTAAATTTTGAACCCATTAGCAAGCCCGCTTTCCGATTTTCGTTTTTCGAAAGAGAGGAAGCAGAAAGGAAGAGGCAAAAGAGTTAAAGTTTAATTTATGAAAAGATTGAATTTCCTCTTTCCTCTTTCCAACTAGATCAATAGTTTAAAAATCTTCCGCATAGATCAATGACTCAGAAGGTTTAGGAAGGACGGAAGTAGAAAAGCAGAGGAAAAAAGTTAGAATGTTGGTCGTGAAAAAGTTAGTCCCATCTTCCACCTTTCGCAATCCACATATCGATGGCTAGAGATGAGTCCGCAAAGATCCACCGACCAAGGAAAAAGAAGAATCACAAAAGTGGAAATGTGGAAGCATAAGTGTGGAGGTGGAAAAGTAGAATTTTAAATTGGTAAAGTTGGCAAAATCGATTTCTACTTTTCTGGAAGGGTGAAAGCGGAAAGGAGCTGTCAAGGCTGCATGATCTAATGGTTCCAATCAGACCTCATCCATCTTTGAGATGATCTGAGCCTTCCAATTTCTATTTTGTTTTTTACTGTGAACCATTGGGGAAAATGAGATCTTTTTCCCGAAACTTAAACTAAATATTTTTCTTTCTTAACATGTCGCTAATCATCATGGTTTTTTTTTTTGAATAAATGACACATATCATTAAACTTATATTGAAAGTATGGTGATTAGTTACAGTCCCCGTTGACAAATTAATGTTGTTTCCAGATCAAATATATCTCTCAGGATGATCTCTTTATGTATTTCAGGTACTATGGTTCACCAAGTTAGTATTGATGATTGTGAGATCAGGTAAAGTTTTCAGTTTTCAATGGCTAATATTCATGGAAGATACAGATCTACAGTCATGGAGAATTCGACCGTTTTAACTTACGCAAATGAAATAAATCTCCCATATCCAAGGAATTGGTTAAAGGGATACATCTTTCAATGACCAAGATCAAAGGTGGAGTCAAATCGATGATGGATGTGCATTTTTCTGATTCAACATGCTCATGGAAAATAAATTTTGAAATATGTGGAATTGTTAAAAGGGTTGGCATAGATCAACGGTTGAGATCTACTTGGAAATAGATATATGCCGGAGGAAATTTCTGCTGATCCAACATGCACATATTAATGAACTTTGGAAATCCATGGAATATGGTAGAGGTTTAAAGTTTGAACGACGGAGATCTTGGAGGAAATTTGTTAAACGGTCCAAGTTGATTTCGCAATAAGGAGATGAACGAATATTAGTAAGATGAAGGACCACGAAATTGATTTAAAGATGTAGGAAAATAAAGGAGTGTGTATTTCCATCAGGATAAGGCATGTGTAACTTGTTTTTATTTGTTTGTTTTGAAACCGTTAGATTTATCCAGGTGGGAAAATAAGAATCCTGGGAATATCCTCGGTGATGGATAGAGTTAGTATAAATAGGTGTGCAGAGAACCATAGTAAGTACTTCTTCCTGGTGAAAGAATTCTGGACTTTTCTTGTAAAAGAGATACGTATTTTCTAATAAGAAGGATCATTTTGCTGGAACAAAGGGCCCATGTGGAGATTTAATCGGAATGTGTGGAATGCATAACATATAACTACTTCTTCTTTCTTCTGTACATTATACAATGAGATTGTTCTAACCTCCTGAAACTATTTCATTGGTCATGAATGTATGCTATCTGTATAAATGTAT
The DNA here is from genome assembly GCA_001517045.1 of Pseudotsuga menziesii. Lineage (NCBI taxonomy): Eukaryota > Viridiplantae > Streptophyta > Pinopsida > Pinales > Pinaceae > Pseudotsuga > Pseudotsuga menziesii. Next base: position 117,168 of record LPNX010480925.1, read on the forward strand.
GTGTTGATAGGGTAATAATGGTCCAATTATATTAGAGGTACCTTGGGTATTCTTTCTACTATAAATGTGATTATTGTGTTGGTACGATTATTTGTTAGACCTTTAGGAGAATTTACAGTATATTTCTCTAAACTCTAATTTTTCTCCTTGGCCGGGATAGAATAGTTTAGTTTTAGATCTATATTAGACCTACATTTAGATTAGGCATATGCATTTCATTCTTTAAACAAAATTTACTTAAATGGTGGACTGGGCTGTAACCAGTAAAAGATTAAGGAACTTAATCTATGGTAGCCAGAACCATGAACCAGATGGATTCCCCACACCAAACGGTGTCTGATATAATTGGGATTATTCACTAGGGAGAATCCCTATTGTTTGGTACTTGGGAATAATCTAGGAATCAACAAGGAGCAAGGTACATTATCACTGCAATTGACTACCTAACTAGATGGGAAGAAGCCATGCCAGTAAAGGATTACACTACTACACCAACGACAAATTTATTATTTGTAAATGTTGTAAGAAGATTTAGGTTACCAAAGATATTGATTAGTGATCAAGGTACACACTTTGGTAATCAATTGATTGAAACAATTCACTGATGAATTTCAGATACAACATAGAAGAACAACTCCATATCACCCACAAGAAAATGGAGTGGTCTAAGAATTTAACAAGATTCTGTAAAATGTGCTAACAAAAGTCTGCAATGTGTGAAGGGATGATTGGGATCAAAATATATATGCAATACTATGGCATATCGATCAGCCTACGAAAAATTAACAGGTAAGATACCATTCAAGCTAGTGTACAGATAAGAAGTTGTCATTCCTATGGAATATATTGTTCTAATATTAAGAGTGGTCACATTCATGGAAATGACAGATGTTGATGTTGTCGAAGAAATACTGCTTTAGCTAATCTATTTGGAAGAAGAACGCTTCATTGCAGGATTTCACTAGAATGCAGAAAAGAAAAGGCAAAACATATGGCATGATAAACACATTAAGAACAAGCAATTTGAAATTGGTGAACTTGTTCTTATGTATGATAGTAAAATTTTCAAGCATCCAGGAAAGTTAAAAACTCATTGGTTAGGACCATATGTTGTTAAGGAAATCACTGAGGGAGGAGAAGTGAAAATAGAGAAACTAGATGGTACATAAGTAAAAGGGCTCATAAATGGTAGCTGGTTGAATCCTTATTTTTATAACTTCAACCAGGTCGCACAAAAAAAAGAATGAATGATTATGAGGAAGGATGATGGGAAGTGAGAAGAAGTTCCTATCGTAGGGAGCACAACGAGGAAATTAAAAAAAAAGAGAAAGAAGAGACACCATGGAATTGGCATAGTTATTTAGAACACCCGTTGATATGAAACTTGTTAATTATTAGATCCACACAGATCAAGACAATTCGTTGGTCACCTCCTCCATAAGTATCATGACGTCACAACCAAAAGGGGCGGTGTAGTTGGAATCTCAACATAATAACTTGGAGTGGTGACCCACATGATGGATCATGTTATCATTATGCTACTTGATGATTGTGCATGTAAATATTTAACAACTTGAACACCTGGATAATACTTCTACTTCCCCTTGTGTTCAAGTTAAAACCCATTAAATTCAATAGTGAACTGTTATAGGAACACTGAGAGCTAAAGAAATATTGTGGGAGAAGTATGTTGACTGTGAAATTTAGTGCTAATTCCCTTTGGGGTTCTATGAATACTGTTGTTATAACTTTTCTAGCTGAGGAAAATGTTGTCGGATGTGTTCCACTGGAATCCAAGAGGATCTTGGAAAATAAGCTAGTTCCAGGCCTCCTTGCAACAACGTTTCGAATGCTTATCAAGGCTGAAAATGAGGAATCCTTTTGATACCCACAAGAGCCACACTATATTTAAAGAACTACGAAATAATGTAGAAATGGTGGCCATAATTCAAAGTCCAGAGGACATCCCAACAAAGCCTCCAAATGAGATTGTGGAATTAGAAGCTAGAAACTGTCGGTCTGAACGAATGTTTGGACAACAACAAAAAGAAACAAAGGCCATTGTCATCACCATCATTACTGTAAGTTGATGAAAACACAAAAGGCGATGATGATTTCAAGAAAAAACTTTAACTAGTACACTCCAATAAAGGGAGGTAATATGTTGATAGGATGGAAGACCTCACCAGCAGTGAAGAAAATAAAAAAACTGACCATATACAGGATTGGGCAATTGTTGTGAGGTCAACGGATTATCTGGATGTTGCATACTCATTCGGGGATAATGTGAAGGAAGAAGGGAGGAAGTAAAAACCTAGGATGAGCTTGAGATGAAGCTAGAAATGAAGACAAATAAAATCAATGATACCGATAATTCTCCCATCTTGTCCATCCTACTACTCCGAACAGTAACTATATCTGATAATTAGGAAGAATGACAGTAGCAACAGAAGTTATAAATACTATAGTAAGTAACAAAAATTGAAGGAACATACATTCAGCCTATACATTAGAAGGCATGTGATGTAGCATCACGAATGGAAAAGGTCATGCCAAAACATGTCAGTTTTGACCTGGTGGAGCAATTGCGGAAGATAGAGGAAGAAGTGTGCACAAAGGAGAAAAAGTGGTAAAAATCGTAGAATATTTTCAGAACAAAATCAAAGCAAGTCATTGCATGGAGTAATATATTTTAGTGGCTTGGGACGAGCCATAAGTGAGAGTTGGGGGTCTGTTGGGCCTAGAGACAGTAAGGAATANTGCCTGTTATAGCCTGTTTTTGTTTTCTCATTTTGAAGCATTTGCTTGTTTTAAAGTATGGTTTTTCTTTTTATTTTAAAGTTTTGACCTTAGTTTCTTTTAATTTTTTCTTTGATTTCAGGCTTAAACTTATAATTGATTTAATAGGTTTTCTTTTATTTTGGTTTTACTTAGTGAATTTCATGGTTTTTAGGGGCTTGTAGAATGTATATATTGCTTAAAGGTTCTAAAATAATATCATAAATTTTTATTTGAAACTATTAACTAAAGTTTAACACCTTGTTATGAGTTTTGGTTAAAATTTTTTTAAAATAGATATTATTGTAGCGCAAGCTCAGAAAAAATAAACAAGGACACTACAAGAAAATTGTGCCATTTGAAAAGTCATGATTATGGCTCATAATTTTCAAAATTTGGCATAAGAGAAGTTTTTCACACCTGTCGAGGAGTTTGATACGTGTTTCAGCCACAATAATCATTGTGACAAGTGTTGTGAGATCAGGCAAAGAATCATTTGGGTGAGTTGTGGTTGTTCGGAGGTTAGAAGATACATAATAGTTGCACGATAATGATTATGACCGATGAGGATAATTCGTTATCAACTACGCATTTCTTGAATGCATGAATATCATAGAAATCGTTTGAAGACCTGGAAGTTTGTGGTTGAAGAATGAATAAGGTCGGCTATTTAGGGTTTGCAGGGTAGCTATTTAGAATTGTTGTGACATCTAGAGATAGAGTTAAGAAGGATATTTGACTCCTGGGAAGACAGGAAAGCAGATTTCTAGCAACTGAATTCATTATTCAGACAGGTATGAAAGGAATTATTGACATGTTCCATGAGTTCGAGTTCGCATTGACAGAGGACTAGTTATTGATATTAACTAAGAATGCCAGTTCATAAACTCAATTTTTGCTCAATGTCAAATATTTTATGTCAGTAGGGTCGAAATACTTATCAGTTTGAGAAGTAAAATTCATGTCAAGGGTTTAATTTTCTCAGCATATGATTGACTGTTAAATTTGCAAACATTCGAATAGTGTTAAACTCTTTACTGAAGGAATCACAATTAAGATCAATCATCCAGAATGAAGAGGAGTGGGAAAAAAAATAGGGCTGAACCGTCAGATATTTCTCAAGTTCAGGATTTCCTTGACTGTGCAAGGTTATTTTTAGAGGTAGGATGGCTGAATTATTTTGAGAAGATCGATGGACATCACATAGAAGTTTCATACAAATTTCTTAGGGATTGGACAATAACATAGTCACATTTGACACCCTAAAGATTGAGCTGACTAGAGAGCTAATAGCAGAGGATACTGACATTCTGATGAAGGTGAATATTGGTTCAAGAAGGTGCCTTTTACCTTTAATTCATAGAATTACTTGCTTCCAAATGTTGTTGCAGACTGGGGTAAAGGAGTGCATATACAGAAGTTCAAACCAGAGTGGAGAGAACCAATCAAAATTATGCAAAGCTATCTAACTTTTGAAGGAATATATGTATTTGTGTTTAAATATCATTTCAGGTTTATGCAGTATCTAAATCATGAAGCAAAGATGAACCTTCCTTTCTTTTCCCTAAAAAGTCTACAAAATATGTCCAGCAGAGTAAAAGAACATCAAGATCATAATTACCAGTCCATATTTCATCATGGTCTGATAAAGTTAATCATAAGTACAGTGCTCCAAAAGAAGGAAAAGACCTGGGACTATTTTCTATTCTGGTATGGGTTTCAAAGTGATAAAGAATACCAATCAAAGAAAAGACAGGTGAACAAAGCACAGAATTTAGTCAAGAAATTGAAGAAAAAGGTCATAGTCAAAGCAGAAGAAGATAGCGTGAAAGAAAATTCAGTGACACAAAGGGATGAAAGTCCTGAAAATGAACAACAGAATAAAGTTGATGAAGATGAAATATTGAAGGTTCAAACATAGGATTTAGATCATGTAGAAAATATCCTTAATGAAAAATTAAATCAGGGAGTAGATGAAAGTCTGTTAGAACAAGAACAAGTCCATACAGGAGTACAGTCAGAAAGTAAGGAAAACCCACTGATTGATGAAGCTAGGGATGACAGTGTACAAGGTTTACAGGAATAATCTGAAGAGAAGTTGGTGTCACAAGGAGTCAAAATAAAGGTGTTTCAGCTAGCAGCCATAAATCACCAAGAAAAAAATTTGAGCATGCTGGGAGAGATTGGGGTAGGATGGAGACCTAAGACCATACCCAAGAATAAATTGAGATTGAACATGAAAAATTTGTTAAACCCTAAGTAAGCTCAGAAGAAAATCACAGTGATAGAAGACTCTTCTTCCCAAGAAGAGTTTGAAGAGGATGAAAGCTTGGATGTAAAAGAGATGAAAGGTAAGAAACAAGTTCCTTTAAAGGATAATTCAGCCTTAACTGAAACTAAAATATTGAGAGCTATTAAAAGAGGTTCGAAGGAAAGTAACTTTAGGCCATCATCGGGATGATTTAATGAAGCAACACTCAGTCATGACAAGTTTTTGTGTAGAGGAATAAAATATTGCAGAGCCATCAGCTCAATGCAGTTTTGAAGTTAATGAGTCTCTAGGGGTTCCTGTAACTATGACAGAGCAACAAGAGGAGGATGAGGATATCTTTAAGAAATTGAAGATTCCTTGGATGCTAGAAGGAATTCCTTCATCCTCAGAAGGAGAATGTATTGATTCAGAGAATGAGAACTTACAGAGAAGCATCAAATAGTATAAGTATAAGATAGAATTCCTGCATGAAACAAATGAAGTGTTAGTAGGTTTGAGTAGAATATTAAGAGAGGATTTAGAAGAAGTCAATAGCCATTACCAAGAGTTAATTGCAGTCTCCAAGGAAGATTTGAAGATAAAAAGACAGACACAAAGTCTGTGTGCAGAATTGAAGCAAATTGTTCAAGACATAACACAACAAAATCAGGAGCTATAAAAAATGAGTCAAAGACCTAGAAGCTGATTATCAGAAAACAAGGAGAAAGACTCAAGCATTGGAGGGGATAGCCCTTTTGGAAGAGGTTACTAAAGAATTGTAAAATGATTTAAGCGATAGGTTTTATTAGTTAATTTTTGTAAAGAAATTAGTTTAGTGTGAATGACTTCATTTTGTTAAGTGATTCGGTGGTATGACTTGAAAAACAGTTTTTCAGTTATGTAACTATTTTTGGTAACTAAGATAAAAGTAATACTGTAGAATGATAGAGGGTTCGAATTTTTGTACAAGGGGAGGCTTTTAGGTACTATACAGAGCTAAGTTTCAAAAACTCTTATGTATTTTGGATTACTGATTATGTTATATATGTAAACTATAAGCCCTTTTTATCTTCTCTACTTGTTTCATTTCTGATTAGTGTGATCACTGAGTTTATAAATTCATTTCTTGTTTAAGGTTATTTCTCATGTAATGCTTGTGAGCTGTGGATGAAATTCAGTAATGTGCTTATGTTGTTATGGTTTAATTTTCATATATGATACATCTCATTATTTCATTGTTGCATGATTTAGTGTTTGTCTTAGCCTTATGAGTTTTACCCTCTTGTTTACAAACTGCAAAACCAAAACCCTAAAAAATGTGTCTTACTTATTTTTATTTATTGATATTGTGTTGGCTTGTTCTGTAGTAGTTGGCGTCGTTGTCGGGGACGAAGATGAAGCATACTTTCCCTGGGTTATTCATCATTCAACTGGTTTTGAGAGGTGGACTTAAACAAGCAAATTTTTAAGACTACATTTCACCAAATAGTTCACAATGGCTACTAAGGGAGTTGGAACAAGAAGTATACCTATTTCACCTTTACACTTGGGTGTCTAAGATCCAGAGAAAATTCTGAAAACAACTAGGAAAATAAAAAAGTCTCAATCATCTCCAACCTTATGTAACCTTGACCAAATAGACTTATTGTCACCCTTTTTTGTTTCAAAGGAAGAAGAACAACATTCATCCTGGTTAGCAATTTTCAAATTTTTATTGATCCTCAGTCTTTCAAGAAAGCAAAAGCCTCATCTCCTAGAAAAATCCCTTTATTTCACCATAAAGTCAGTAAGAGTCCTTTTTAGCCAAGTTCTAGACAACTTTTTCCTTCATCTAAACCAGTCAGTTTAAAAATGGTAGCCCAACAGCAACCATTAGATATGATGGATCGAATGGTAGCAGCTAGGTATGCATGTTTAGTTTTACCTCATCCGTTAAATGCTCTTCCTGGTGGAGATTACCAAAAGTACTTACCTAGGTTTAATGGACAAGGTGAAACAACAACTGAGGAGCATTGGGATGCATTTCTTAGCTATGCATATAATCAAAATATCAAGGCAAAATATGTGTGGATGAGGATGTTCGTACAAAGTTTGGATGGAGAGGTCAGAAAATGGTTCAGAGAGTTACCAGCAAATTCCATTACTTTAATAGAGGAGCTTCAGGATTTTTTCATGAGATAGTGGGGTGATACTAAGGATCATACATATTACATTACAGAGTTCAGAGCCCTAGGAAGGAAGAAAGATGAAACTATAGCTGATTTCTCTAAGAGTTTCAATAAAATGTATGGTAGAATCCCTGCAGAGATTAAACCTTCTGCAACTTCTGTGAAACTCACTTATGCTAATGCTTTCGACCATGAGTTTTCCTTACTCTTGAGAGAAATAAGACCTATTACTTTACTTAATATGCAAGAAGTAGCATTAGAAGTAGAATCTAATATTCTTGCTTCTAACACATTGAAGGGAAACTTAGCTCAACAAGTTTATGATAGAAAGGGTAAGAAGGAGGCAGCTCCAGTAGTTTCAACATCACAATCCATAGATGGTAAAATAAATGAGATGGAAAAATTAGTGAAAATCCTAACAGCAAAAACAAAACCCTAAAAAACATGTTTTACTTATATTTATTTATTGAGATTGTGTTGGCTTGTTCTTTAGTAGTTTGAGAACAATTTATGGCACTAACATTGCCTAAGTATGGAGAAGAGTTAAAGGAGGAGAGGAAGGAGCTACGATTAAAGAAGAAAGATAAAATAAACAAGAGGAAGGATGTTGCGATAGAGGAAGTAAAAGAGAGGAAGAAGAGGAGGAGAAGGTGTAGGAAGAGGAAGTCACGCCAGATAGGTAAGTTGTGACAAAAGGATGGAGTGTGACATGGGGTGGTACGCTAGAATATTAGTAGCAGAAGGCATGTAAATAACATAACGGTTGGAAAATTAAAGTAAGGTTTATTGTTGAGAAAGTGAGAGGCCTTAACGATTGTGGGTACGAGATAGGATGGAGCTGATGGAAATCACATGCATGTAGGCATATTTGTAAGTCAGGTCGTTAGTGCCTCCTGTTAGGTGTTGCTAGAATATAAAAGACATCTTGTCAGCTGGATATAGTAAGTGATATAAGAAAGCGATAGTAATGAGTCTGTATAGAGTCTGTATTGAGTTGGTATTGAGTCTATATCAAGTATGTATGGCGGTTGTATCGAGTCTGTAATGGGGCTATAAAAGAAGGAACCCAATATGTATCAGGGTTAGACATTCTCTCGACAGTCATTGTTAGACATTCTCCTGACAGTAAGTTTTAGACATTCCCTCTACAGGCAGTTGTTGAAGGGTCTCATTTTCTGAAAAGCATGAGCTCTTGGTTGGTGGCTCTATATTGCTGAGTGCATCAGAGTAAAGGTTCTACAACTAAGTGCGCATAAGAGTAGGGAAGGTTGAGTCAATCCAGGATGTGTGCAGATCACTAGTAGAAGTAGAGTAGGAAAATAAAGAGAGAGAATATCAGAGAGAATGAGAGGGAGGAGGAGTCTTTAAATTAATAGAAGAATGTCTTGAGTAGAGTCTGCAACTTAGTGCGTAAACAAAAGGTGCATCAATTTCCTCATGCCAAATGAAGAGCACCTTGTGGTTTTTTCCCGAGTGGGTTTCCACATTATATTCCATGTATATGTGTGAATGTTAAACGTGTCTTAGATATAAGTGTAAATTTTATGTTGAATGAATGATAATAGATTTTCTTATAAATGAATAGATGTATGATGGTTGTCTTGTATTACTGGATGTGATTATGTTGCATGAATACTGTTTATTTAATGAACACATAAGAAAGGCTAGGGCACATCCTAGCTGTTGATAAAAGTGAACATAAATAATCCACCCCTGGACCTTGTTGGAAGCCTTGGCATAGATCCAAGTACTAAAAAACATCCCACACAACTGCAAAAATGTGGTTCTGGAAGTTACCCATCAAGAGAGATATCTCGGGTGCGATATCGTCTACGTCGCAGGTGCTGTCAGTTGAGCTCTACTCTGTCAGGACGATATATTGGGCTTTGTTGTGTTGAGTAGAAGGGACTAAACTTGGTCCAAGATCCTTGGAAAAGGGACAGAGAGACAGAAAAAACCAACATATATCTAAACACATCATTTGAGAAAATAAATCATGAAATTCAGTCGATTTCACCTCAAATTTAACCAAATCACAAGCTTACAATGCAATTCCACAGACTAGTGTTCAAAGCCTTCAATATTTATTAAAAAAATATCAGCAACAAAAGTACAATGGGAATAGGTTCAATACATCCTCCTGAATGAGGAGAAAGACCCTGCTTTTATAGCTTGAAAACAACCCAAACCCTAAGGGGGCACAATTCCCAATGAGGAGGTGGATTTGGTGGTAGAGAAAAAGGTGTGAGGAAGTTTGGATGAATGGGACAGAAGGATTCCACCTCTCTTTATTTAATCCACTTGGTTTTGGAAGCCTCCACCTCCTCTAACTAATTCATCCAAGTGGTAAGTCACACCCTCCATGAGAGAATGCGCCCCACTTTGGTCGAGGTGAGTTGGCTCTCCTCCCTTGATGATAGAATATGCTCCTTTATGCTCATAATTTATCTAGACAATATCGTCAACAACCCTAACACCTCAGAGACAAATATCAGGTAAGATGTCTATGCTTTAGGAATTGGATTTTCTCCAATTTTCCCATTTATTTGACCCTCTGAATAATTTTGGAGAGAAAATCAACATTAATAATTGAATATTACTAATTTGACTCTCAAAAGTGGGTTTATGGGTTAATTGGGGGATATTGTTCCAAAAGCTAGAATCCCCATGACCAAATTGACTCCCTAGGCCTAATTTTATCACCTTTTAAACTTTTACAATTAAAATACACCTTATCAGTGATTTTATTAAAAAACTAAAAATTAAAAAATACTATGAATGACTTAGCGCATGTCCATGAAAATTTAGGAAAATGAATAACATGGTATAATACATAGACCATAATATTTAATAACTTTTAAGACAAAATCATCAATTTCACCATTGTAGCTTTGGAGGATATTGATTGAAAAACTTGAAAATTATATTTCGCTTAAAAAAGTGTCACATAATTGATGAGGGAAAAAGCACTAGAGGATGATGACCTTGATAACCAACTCCCAATAAGTCCAATCCTTTAAAAAAATAAACCATCATGTTATTTCATTTATTACAATTGCCCCGAGGGGGGTGTGAACATGTGAAAAAGTGACCACAACTGGCCCTGATGAAACCATGAAAATTCTTGAGCACTAAGTAAGAAAAAATAATTTGTTCCAATCCTTGGTGACTCACTTGAAAAATACCCTAAGTGAAACTTAATGGATAAAATTTGACTCCAACTGTGGTACGTGTGCTCGATATGGTCTTCAAGCAAGGAGAGGATATGAGAATGCCAACATCTCTGGCTTATATAATCTGTAAAAACATTTTATCTTGACAAGAAAACCTTAGTAGAACAAGTTTTATGAAAAAACTAATGATCCAAAAGTTTCTTTATTGAAAGGTAAAACTAATTAACGAAAGAGAGTTGTATTCTTAAGTACATAAAATAAATGCATAAAGTAAATGATCATTTTAAGGAGCTTATTTTCCTACTTTAAGCAAGATAAAATAAATATATTATGTAAAATAAAAGATCTAATGTAGCCACCTAAGTATTTTATCAAATTTAAAGGTTTTTTCCTTGTCTTTGGTTACCAACCAAAGCAATGAAACATTATTCAAGAAATTCAAACCTTCATGACACTTCAAGATGGGAAGGTTGGACATGAGATTATAATCATGTAGAAGAACATTGAACTGCTTCCCAAACTGGAAAGTCCTCTTACAAGCTTCTTTTACCCAAGATTGGATAGGACTAATGTACAAATCCATATGATGAGGCAGGTCATCATATTCATCAAAAGGGATTGTCTACTGTAAATTTGTGTGTAAGCCCCAAATTTCTCCAAATCATAAGGAACATATGTATTTGAAGATGGTGATTGAAACAAATATTCAATTAGTTGCACCCAATATGACTCTTCACTGCATTGCTTCCCTTTGTTTTCATTATTGGTTATGATATATGGCTTAGAACGATCATATGGATAAGCTGCATGATCCTCGTCCATATAAAAATTTCCCAAGGCTACAAGATCCATGCTCTCTTCTTTAAAACCTCATAGATAGGATATTCAATAACACCATCAAGAGACTCACAATTCCCTCCATTAGGTATGTCATATACATGATTATCAACAAAACCATCAAAAGTTCCAGGTTCATTATTCTCCTCTTCAGACATGTCATAGATTGGATTTTCCATGAATGTCCAGGAATCCACATCTACATATTTTTCAGACACAAGGGAGTCTTCATCACTTGTATCATGATCCATGCTATACTTGTTCTCCTCTTCATACTCATCTTCTTTATAAAAAATGTCACAAGGTAGTAAACCTTCCAGACTATCATCATTATATCGAGAACAGGTAGGAGTGCCATCATACAAATTATAGTTTTCATCATAAGTTTAGTCATAACCTTCTATAATGGATTCATCCTGAGTTATATCTAGAGTAAAAATGTGATCATCATCACTGAAATAATCATGAAAGCATTCCCAATAATCAATATTCTCCATTTATGTTACATGAGGAAGGTATTCAACAATATTTTCAATTAATGGATGTTCATGCAAAAACTCAATGGAATTGTCATGGATTTGTTATTCATTATAATATATTGGAGGTATTACCCAATACCTATCATTTCCTATCCTGATGAGACAAGGTAGTTTAGGGTCTTCCCCATGATACTCTATCCAGGGCAAGGAAGCAAAAAGGAACCCTTCCAGGAACTTTCTAAATCTTCTGTGCCAGTATCTCATGTATTCCACTGCCTCAATAATATTATGAGGAAGCTTGAAAGGGAAGTAATACCTTTATTTGACATACCATTGAGATATCATTCACAATAATTTCCTCGTAGAGTACTAAAAAACATCTCCATCATATTATCTTCATACAAAACATTGAAGTCAACCAAAATTTTAAGAAAATATATGACATGTTGTACCTCTGCATGCTTATTTCCCCAAACGATAGGTAGATTATTAGATATATCTTCACCATTATGATAATTAGGGAAACCTTGGATGTTTGAGAAGTTAATGGAAGGATAGTCATTGGAAATTCGAGCTCTTTCCTAATCCATATTGTTTTACTCGATAGCCAACATTTGATATAACCATGGATTTGTAAAAATAATGAGCTTTAAAATTTTATTGTTTGCATGGGATCATCTACACACAATCAATATCAACAAATTTTGTGAGAAACAAGGGTTTTATCCCTTCAATGGATTCACCATGTGAAAAGAAAAATATGCATCATAATATTTCACAATTTTTATTTTTTTTACTTTTATTTGTATAAGGCAAAAAATGTTAGTGGAGTCACTAGACAAAGAACTTTTTTTTTATTCTAATCATTCATCAAAAAAGGTAAAAAAGAAGAAGAAAGAAAACAAAATTCGTAACTCGGGAATCAAAATATTTACCCTCGACAACAGCATCAAAAAGTGTTGTCGTTTTTCACACACGTAGGGGTTAAGCGCATTAGAAATATTCAAGCTTCTAGGTGTATCCTTGGGGGAAAGTCTCAAGTCAAGTATTGTCACTTGATCTTGACTCCTTCGTTTGACGAAATTCCTAACGAAGCCAAGGGGGGTGGTCCCTAAGAAAGAGTTGTCTAAGGCTCTTAAGTTTTACTCTTTAGTGATGGAATTAAGTTGTTTAGGAGTTTTTTGAAGTAAAATTACTGAGACAATAGCCTTTGCAAGTTTAAATAAATATTCTAGTAGCATAACATAAACACATAAGAAAATTGAAGAAAATTGAAGAAAATTAAACTAAAATAATGTTGTTGAAATGAAATTTTTTGCAATGTGTCTTGGTCAGTTTTAATTATTAAAATATGAGCTGAGTTATGGGAAGGGGATAATCGATATACTAAAAGTACCGATAATATATATGGAATATGAAGAAAGTGGTTCCTCACTCAGAAATGTGGGCTGAATCAGAGTCTGTAAGAAGGTTTCCAAGACTATACCAACACGGATGTAGCCTGACTGTATCTCAAGGTCGCTACTCAGTGGCTCCCATTTCCTTTGAAAATTTACCCATCATTATCAAATATTGTACGCTGGATCTTCGTAATGTTTTTTGGGGAGTTGATTTTATTAATGGATTATTAGATTAATGTGTAGAATTTAGAGAGTGTTGAAAATCACTTTTGATTCCCTAATGACCGAGAAAATCACGCAAAGGGAAAGAGAATACACGAGTTTACAAAAAAAATGTTTATTACAATTTATTCAAGCAAAGACATTTGTAAAATAAAGTACACTAATTAAAAATTAAACTGCAACTATGTGTCACTTTCTAATCATCCACCAATAATCGACAAAAATCCTTTGGTTGGTGGCAAGAGCATACTTCGTGGCAATGAGTCAAGTATGAAATTTAAATATGAAGTGAAAGAAAAACAACTAAACTATATAGCCTTTCTAGAAGGCAGAGTGTGTGCATGTGTTTATTAGTAAAATGAAAACCATGAAGGAGACTGCGAATCCCCCGAGGGGGAATGGAGTCTGGCGTTGTGTATCCCACTTTATTTATTTATTATTGAATTTAGAATATGATGAAAACATGAATTCTGATTTCACTTTGAACCTTGAAAAGGATTGAAAGGCTTACAAAATTGCTGGGGGTTAAAAGGAAATAAGAAAAGGGATGAAGGATGGAGTTTTTGATGTCTTGGGTGACCCAAAACTTGAAATTTGAGTATTATGTTCTCCTCATTTTCTCAAAACCTGATAAAAACCAAAGAGTTAAAATTTTAGAATGTTACAAATTAATCAAAACAAATACATAATCTACGGTATGCAAAATTCTTGAAAAATTGTAATGTTTGATTGAAAGGGAACTTTGAGAGACTAAATCGAATCTAGTTCAAGATAAGGATTTTAAAAGGAATATAGATATGATATATATGCATAACTAAAATAATATTTCATATATTATATTTATCTATCTAATTTCATTAATCATTAAGTAACCGTAACCAAGAAGAAAGATTGATTTTTTAGAGAAGACGAGTAAAAACCACAAGCCTGTGCTTGAAAGAAGTGAAGGAGAGAGGGATACGAAAAATAAAGATTTTAAGCACAAAAAAATGGATATTGTAAAATATAATTGAATTCCACCAAGCTACACGCCCCTTCTACCTGAGATAATCCTACAAAAACTAGACAATTTCTCATACAAACAAGGTTAGATCTAGCAATCTCATAAATTAAAAAAGCGGGAGAGCATAAGTATAACCAAATACAGTTCATTGCTCCTACAAATTCATGATAATTAAATTAAAATAAGTAAATTGACCACAAAAAATAATTATTAAAATTAAACTAGATCTAAACACATAATTTGACAAAATATGTTAATGTAATTGTAACTTCGGAAGATATTCACTTGTATATTTTATATTGTATTTGTATTTTATTATTGTACCTCTGACGGAGATGTTAATTCCTCCAATTAAGAGAGTCACCATTGTACTTCATTCATGTAAAGTTGTTGAGGTTATCCCTCCTTTGTATGTCGGGGCATTAGTCCCCACAAATAAGTGGTAATTGGGTTATTAGACTCTCCTAGAGAAGTAGACCCAGTAGGAGAAAAAGTCAATTGGAAAATAGGTATAAATAGAGAGAGTGAATCTCTATTTTAACACACACACTCACTCATCAAGTGTGCATGAGAGAGAGAGAGAGACCAAGCTTGTACAAGGAAGAGAGAGAATTTGTCAAAGATCATCTTTATACTTTTGGGTTTTACTTTTGCTACTAGTGCTCATTCTGTCTCTGAGGAAGTTATGAGGTTTTCTCCTTTATGGTTTCCTCAAGGAAAAATATTTGTGTCTATTGTCTCTTCTGATTATTTTTGTGCATTCTATTCTCTCAGATAAAATCCTAGATCATATTGAATAAACTGTAAAAGTCGAACATGGTATCAGAGACAAACTGGGAAGAAGGCATAATGAAGTTGCAAAATCTAGGGCTTATTAGTTTTTGGGTTTCTCTCCACAGATCATCAAAGAAAGGAGGCTAGGATAACTCTCCTTTGAAGGGTGCATCTTCTTGTCGAACTAGAATTTGATTCCAAGCATTTTTCATTTTTTGGCCTATCACTACTGCGGGAAATTATGGATTTTTACATAAGTGAAATTTTAGAGTGAACCCAGCATAGGATTGTTTTCCTCCTCAAAATAGAAACTAAATATCATGATCAAAATTTTTGGTTAGGTAAAAATATAGGAAAGTCAAACCCTAATTTGACCTCGGGTCAGAAAACCAGGTCCATATCCAGTTTGGGCATATCAAAGTGGTAAACCTAAATATTTTGTATTTCCATTTGAGATTCTCATTAAAGATGTCTCACCACACCAAGCTTGGGGATAATCTTAAAGGAGTTGATAATTTTTGAGCATGGAAGTATAGGATTTCACTAGTACTTGAAGAGAATGAATTGTACACTACATAAATGAAGAGGTTCTAGTTCCAAAGGGAGATGAGGCTAATTCCTTACACATGAAGAACTTGGTTAAGGACACGAGGATTATTTTTGATTCTATCAAGGATCACCTTATACCACATGTGTATTCCTTAGAGAAACCTAAAGAGATGTTTGATTCCTTGACCAAGCTATTTGAAGGAAAGAATATAAATCAGAAGATGACCTTGAGAAATCAATTGAAGAATATAAAGATCCAAAATGCAGAGACCATACATTCATACTTTACAAGGTTCTCTCAAATCAAGGAACAACTTGAGGCTGTGGGAGAAGACATAGAGAATGGATAAGTTGTGATGGCCACCTTGAATGGGATCCATAGGTCATGGGAATCCTTTACTCAAGGAATTTGTGCTAGAAGGAAGTTCATCACCTTCAGTAATCCATGGGAGGAATGGTCGGAATAAAAAGCTCGAATTGTAGCTTGAGAAGAAAAGATGGGAAATGAATACCAAGCTCTTGCAGTACGCACCAAGAACAAAAAAATCAAGCACTCTCATCACAAGAAAGACAAACATCACCACCATAATCAAAGGGATAATCTTAGAATACCTAGAAGAGATCTATCTAATATTAGATGCTATACTTTTGATGAGAAGGGATATTTTTCCATAGATTGTCCTAAGAACAAAAAGAAGAGACATCATGCTCACACTGCATAGGATGATGAACCTCCTAGGAAGAGAACCAGAGAAGAAAGTGAATATTAATTAAGCGAGGAAGAATATGTTCTTATTTCAGCTCTCACAGGTACTGCTCACATGTCAGCAACGATTGGCTTGTAGATAGTGGGGATTCCAAGCATATGATAGGATTTAAGGAATCCTTTGTGAAGCTATCTCAACTTGAGTCACCTCATAAAGTGAAACTTGGGGATGACTACCAATACCCCATAAAAGGAAGTGGTGAAGACTCTTACAAGCTAAAATATGGAAAATATTTGAAGATGAAGGATGTGCTATATGCACTAGGACTCGAGAAGAATCTTCTCTCCATATTTGCATTGGATGCAAAAGGTATGAGGGTTGCATTTATTTGTTATATTTTTATCATTCAAGCTAGCATTATGTTAGGATATTTAACTAAGAGAATAACAAGTACAACAATCAAACACAAGAGACAATGAACACAATGTTTTTCCTCAAGGAAACCATAAATGGACAAAACCCCATAACTTCCTCAGAGATAGAATCAACACCAAAAGTAAAACCCCAAAATAGTAAGATGATCTCCCGACAGTAGTAGCCTATTTCTTTCTAGCCCCAACAACTTCTTCTCTCTCAGCTATGCGCTACAATTGAGTGTGAGTGAGTGTGTGATAAATAGAGAGGCTCACTCTCTATTTATACTAATTCTTGACTTGACAATAACTCACTAGGGCCGACTTCTCTAGGAGAATCTAATAAGCCTAGTGACCTTGAACTGCGGGGACTTTAACCCTTGAACAATAGGAGGGTTACCCATAATGACTTGACATGACTTTTTACATTATAGAACCTCCTGATAGGAACATCGGGGCATGACATGAATCAATTACATTATAGACACTTCCTGAAATAAACATCAGGGTACAATACATGAAACATACAAGTGAATACATTTCGATGTTACATATACATCAACACTCCCTCTTAAATAGGAAGGTATTCTCTTGACACAATTTTTCAGCACTAGTCTTCTTCTCTGGATCATCTCGTCATCTGCATCTTCAAGTCATCTTCATCTTCAAGTCATATTCATCTTATATCTGGATCATCATCACTGGATCTAGATCATCATGGGGACATCATCACTAGATCAGGATCATCACTCGATATGGATCATCATGGGAACATCATCACTGGATTCGGATCATCACGGGGACATCATCACTGGATTTGGATCATCACTGCTGGATCTGGATCATCACTCAATCTGGATCATCTCAGAGACATCATTACTGGATATGAATCATCACTCGATCTGGATCATCACGGGTTCATCATCATAGGTGCTATCTCATGATTCTTCTCATCACAGGAAGTTCTACAGAGCCAACCCTTTTTCATGTTGGTTGTAGGTCTAGCCTCCTTGTAGGTATTCTTTAGTGCTTATATCTGACCCTAAGTCAGAATGGCCAGCACTCAAATCTGACCATTAGAGGAACACATCCAACACCATGTTAGAAAGGAATAGAACTTACATTCACCAACATGATAGTACACAACTACTATCATTTGTGAAAAGGCATAACACTCACATCCACCAGCATGATAGGACACAACTAATATCATCTATGGAAAGGCATTACACTTACATCTGACCTTGAGTCGTCAGAAAGGCATAGCACTTACGTTCACCAACATGATAGGACATAACTACTATCATCTATGAAAAGGCACATCACTCACATCTGAACTTGACTCGTCCGAAAGGAACAGCACTTACATCTGGCCTTGACTCGTCAGAAAGGCACTTAGTCCAAAGACTAAGGGTTCCTGGTAACTGATCAAGTGCCTCCATTCAGATAATGACAATAGCCCTTATATCTGATCATGTAGGAACCAATCCTACAGTCACATCAGAATGGCTCAGCACTCACATCTAACATGGAAGGAACTAATCCTTTCACCATGATAGAATGGCAACAACCCTTATATCTGATCAAGTGGGAACATATCCCTCAATCACATTAGAATGGACCTACACTTATATATGATCATGTGAGAATACATCCCATAGTCATATCAGAATGGCCCTTAGTCCTAGACTGAGTATTCCTGGTAACTGACCAGGTACCTCCATTCAGAGAATGGCAATAGCCCTTATATCTGATCATGTAGGAACCAATCCTATAGTCATATCAAAATGGCTCAACACTCATATCTAACATGGAAGGAACCAATCCTCTCACCATGACATAATGGCTCAGCCCTTACATCTAACCATGGAAGGAACCAATCCTCTCACCATGTCAGAATGGCTCACGGACTCATCACTTCCCCTTGGGGGAAACCTTGATCTGGGGAACACCAAGCTTCTCCCTGAAGTACTCAAACTTCACTCTGGCCAATGGCTTCATCAACACATCAGCTATTTGTTTGTCTGTCACAACATACTGGAGCTTCATTGCTCCTCTCTACACCATATCCCTGATATAGTGATACTTGATCTTGATATGCTTCGACTTGTCATGGAACACCGAGTTCTTTGACAAATTCACACAACTCTGGTTGTTACAATATATACAAGTAGCATCTAACTGGATATCAAATAGATCAGACAGTAGCTTCCTCATCCATACTTCCTCACAACTAGCTGAACAAGCTACGACATACTCTGCTTCAGCTATACTCAGTGCCATATAAGATTTCTTCCTGCTAAACCAAGAGATCACACCTGATCCCATACTGAAGCAACACCCTAAATTGCTCTTCCTATCGATGACACTTCCTGCCCAATCTTAATCAACATAACCCTCCATGTTAATTTTCTAATTCACCTCATACTTGAGCCATAATCAACTATACCCTTCAGGCACCTCAGAATATGCTTTGCAGCAATCAAGTGAACATGTCTCGGATCTGTTAGGAACTAGCTCAAGGTGTTCATAGTAAAGAAAATATTTGGTATTGTGTTTTTCAGGTACATCAAGGACCCAATCATCTGACGATACATTGTAGAATCAATTGACTCTTATGAAGCATCACTCAATAGCTTCAGGTTTGATGCCATAGGTGTGGTCCTGGACTTGTAGTTCATCATCCCAAATCTCTTTAGGATATCTACCGTATATTTTCCTTGCCCCAAGGAAATTCCATCTGCATTCTGCCACACCTCCATGCGTAGAAAATAATGTATCATACCCAAATACTTCATTTCGAAGTTGGTAGCAAGATTCCTCTTTGTATCAGTAATCAACCCACCCATACCTATTACAAATAGATCATCTACATGCAGTAGAAGTATTACTGGGTTACCATCTTCAACCTTGTAGTAAAGGTTGGAATCTGCTTTACTCTTGGTAAATCCCAAACTGGATAGAAAGTTGTCAATTCTACCATACCATGCCCTGGGTGCATGTTTCAAACTATACAGAGCTTTCTTCAATATACACACATGAGACTCCCTGTCATGTGTCTCAAAACCAAGTGGTTTCTCCACATACACTTCCTCTTCCACTACACCATTCAAGAAAGCAGTCTTGACATCCATCTGGTGTATCTTCCATTTCATAACTGCAGTCAAAGCAAGTACTGATCTGATGGAAGTTTATTTGGCTACAGGTGCAAAAGTTTCTTCATAATCTATTCCTTCTTTCTGGGAGAAGCCACGAGCCACAAATCTTGCTTTATATTTTTCTATGCTACCATCTGCAAAATGCTTGATCTTGTAGATCCATTTGGAAGTTACAACCGACTTCCCTTCTGGTCTTGGGACAACATCCCAAACATCATTCCTCATGATCGATTGATACTCTTCGATCATAGCATCCTTCCATTCTTTCCTTTCTGTCGCTTCTTCATAATTGGAATGTTCTTTATCTATGAAATCACATAATAAGGCTACATAAATAGAGCAGGACCTGGTTCTTTTTATTTCTCTGTGATTTTCTTTTGGAGCACCTTGGATAGCTTTTCATACCCAAGCAGGTTTCCTCTTGTGAGGATTCTTCTCCTGAGGTGGATCTACAGGTTCTTGAGGTCTTTCAAATTCTCGATCTTCTTCTTGAATTTCTTCGTTCATGGTTGTGTCATGAATTATGGGTGCTTCTATTATTCAGGTTCTTCAGCGGGTCTCTTTCTCGATTTGTTGTAATATGAGTCTTCACCAAATGTTACATCCTTGCTGATGTCAATCTTCTTGAATCTTGGGAACTATATTCTGTAAGCCTTCGAGTTTTCAGAGTATCCCACAAATATACCCTTCCTTCTTGAAGGATCTATCTTTGTCCTCTTTTCTTTTGGAATGTGTATGTACACTGGACAACCGAATATTCATAGATGGATGACTTCTGGTTTCTTACCAGAAAATACTTCTTTAGGTGTCTTGTTCTCGAGTACTCTGTGTGGAGTACGGTTTTGTACATACACCGCTGTTCTGGTAGCTTCTGCCCATAGATGCATGGGAAGATCCTGATCATGAAGCATAGACCTTGCAGCTTCCATGATCGTTCTATTCTTCCTTTCTGCAACCCCATTCCGTTGTGGATTATATGAAGTAGTTAACTCCATCTTAGTCCTTGAATATTTTCATAATGCTTTGAATTCATTTTATGTGAATTCTCCACCATTATCTGATCGAAAGGTATTGATCTTCTTTTCTGTGTGGTTCTCGATCAAATCTTTGAATTCCTTGAACTTGCTGAATACTTCATCTTTGTTCCTCATGAAGTAAATCCATGTCTTCCTAGAAAAATCATCAATAAAGGAAACATAGTATACATACTTGCTCAATGAACTGGATGACATCGGACCGTATACATCGGAGTGAATGATTTCCAAGATTTCTTTTGCCTTTCTGTCGCTACTTGGAAATGTTTTCTTTGTGTTCTTTCCTTTTGCACATCCTTTGTAGACTCCATCATGTTTTTCCTGAATTTCTGGAAGACCTTCAACAACTTTTCTTGCAAGTGGTAGTGCTCTATAATGCAAATGTGCAAGCCTGCTATGCCAAATTTCATTTGTCTCTACTATGTCATGGACCAAAGCTTGTTCTAGATGGCCCTTCAATTTGTATAGACCTCCCTCTTGTTCCCCAATCACCACTACATCATTAATAGTCTTTCCCTTTGGCCACATGATAACTTGGCCATCTTCAAATGCAACTCTCATGCCTTTTGCATCTAATGCAGATATGGAGAGGAGGTTCTTCTTTAGTCCTAGTACAAACAATACATCTTGGATCTTCATAGACTTTACAGAGTCTAGCTTATAGGAGGATTCCCCACTACCTTTTATTGGATACTGGTATTCATATCCAAGTTTCACCTTGTGGGGTGATTCATGTTCTGAAAGTTTCACAAAGGACTCTTTGAATCCTGTTATATGTTTGGAAGCCCCACTGTCTATAAGCCAATCATTGCTTCCATGTGTGATGTTTCACGTGAGAGCAGAAATCAAGACATATTCTTCATCACTTGAAGAATCATCACTTTCTTGTCTGATTCTCTTTGTGGAAGGTTCATCATCCTTTGCAGCATGAGCATGATGTCTTCTCTTGTTTCCCTTTTTCTTATTTTTTCTTTTAGGACAATCTTTTGCAAAGTGTGATACTTCATCACATGTATAAAATTGGTTTCTAGACAAATGTTTTCTAGTGTTATTTTTATGGAAATGATTACCTCTGGAGTGATGAGAACTTCTTTTACTTTTCTTGGAGTGAACTGTTAGAGCTTGATCTTCACTTCCCATCTTTTCTTCTCAAGATACTATCCGAGCTTCTTCTTGAGAGCATTCTTCCCATAGTCTACTAAATTTGACTAACTTCTTTCTGCCATAGATCCCTTGAATAAAGGAGTCCCATGATCTAGGGAGACCATTCAAGGTGGTCATCACAATATCTGCATTCTCCACTTCTTCATCTACTACTTCCAGCTGTTCCTTGATCTGAGAGACCCTTGTAAAGTAAGACTGGATGGTCTCTGCATTTTGGATATTTACATTCTTCAGTTGGTTTCTCAGAGTCATCTTCCGGTTTATGTTCTTCCCTTCAAATAGTTTGTTCAGGGAATCAAACATAGCTTTAGGTTTCTTTAGGGAGGACACCTCTGGTATGAGGTGATCCTTGATTGAATCAATAATAATACTCTTAGCCATGACCAACTTCTTCTTGTGTAAGGCCTTAGCCTCATCTGCCTCTGGAACTAGAACCTCCTCATTGATATAGGAGTCCAACTGATTTTCTTCCAGGACAAGGGAGATCCTATACTTCCAGGCTCTGAAGTTATCAGATCCCTCAATATTTTCATCAAGCTTGGTATGATGAGACATCTTAACTAAGAACCTCAAATGGAAATACAAAGGATTTAGATCGTACTAGGTCAAGATGTCGGATTTGAATCTGGAGCTGAATCTCTGAAGTGCTGGTTTAGGAGCAGATTAGGGTTTGGATTTCCTGGAGTTCTGTCCAACCAAATGATTTGATCTTGATCTCTAAACTTCAATTTTGAGGAGGAGATCAATCCAGGCTTGGCCTCACTCAAAAATTCCACTTCTGTGGAAATCCCTAATTTCCAGTAGCAGTGTCGGGTCAAAAACTGAAAATGCTCAGAATCAGATTCTGCTTTGACTGAATGATGCGCCTTAGGGAGGAGAGTTAGTCCAACCTTATTTTTCTGAAAATATATGGAGAGAAATCCAAAAAGTAGGAAGCCCTAGTTTCCATAGCTGCATAGTGTCTTCTTCTCAGGTTAGCTCTGATACCATGTTAGATTTTTATCATTCAAGCTAGCATTATGTTAGGATCTTTAATTGAGAGAATAACAAGTACAACAATCAAACACAAGAGACAATGAACACAATGTTTTTCCTCCGGGAAACCATAAATGGAGAAAACCCCGCAACTTCCTCAGAGATAGAATCAACACCAAAAGTAAAACCCCAAAACAGTAAGATGATTGACCGACAACAGTATCATCTTTCTTTCTAGCCCCAACAATTTCTTCTCTCGCAGCTATGCGCTACAACTGAGTGTGAGTGAGTATGTGATAAATAGAGAGGCCCACTCTCTTTTTATACTAATTCCTGACTTGACAATAACTCATTAGGGCTGAATTCTCTATGAGAGTCTAATAACCCTAGGGCCCTGAAACTGCGGGAACTTTAACCCTTGAACAATAGGAGGGTTACCCATAATTACTTGACATGACTTGTTTACATTATATAACCTCTCGATAGGAACATCAGAACATGAAATGACTCAATTACATTACAAAAACTTCCCAGAATAAACATCAGGGTACAATACATGAAACATACAAGTGAATACATTCTGAAGTTACATATACATCAACATTATTGACGGTCAAGTTCTTATGTGGCCAAAAGGAAAGACCATATATGATACAGTAGTGATTGGAGAGGAAGAGGGAGGCTTATACAAACTGAAGGGCAAACCTGAACAAGCCTTGGTCCATGAATCAATGGAGCCAAGTGAATTATGGCATAGAAGGCTTGCACATGTGCACTATGGAGCACTATCACTTGCAAGAAAAGTAGTTAATGGTCTTCCTGAAATCCAGACAAAGTATGAAGGCATCTGCAAAGGATGTGTGAAGGGAAATAACATAAAGAAGACATTTACAAGTAGCGAGAGCAAAGCAAAAAGAATATTGGAAGTCATCCACTCAGATTTATAGAGTCCAATGTCATCCAGTTCATTGAGTGGGTATGTATATTATTTTTATTTCATTGATGATTTTTCTAGGAAGACTTTGATATATTTCGTGAAGATAAAAGATGAATCATTCAGAAAATTTAAGGAATTCAAAGCCCTGGTGGAGAATCACACATAAAATAAAATCAAGACCTTTCGATCAGACATTGGTAGAGAATTCATATCAGAAGAATTCATGGAATTATGTAGAGATTCAGGGATTAAGAGGGAGTTGACCACTCCATACAATCCACAACAAAATGGAGTTGCACAAAGGAAAAATAGAACGATTTTGAAAGCAAAATGGGAAATGATTCATGATCAATATATTCCCATGCATCTATGGGTAGAAGCTACAATAACAACCATGTATGTCCAGAATCGTACTCCATGCAGAGTATTGGAAAAAGAGACACCAGAAGAAACTTTCTCCGGCGAGAAACCAGAAGTCAATTGTCTCAGGATATTTGGCTGCCCAGTGTACATACACATTCCAAAGGAGAAAAGAATGAAGTTATACCCTTCAGGAAAGAAGGGCATATTTGTGGGATATAGAGAAAAATCAAAGGCTTACAGAATATACTTTCCAAGATACAAGAATATTGATATCAGCGAGGACTTAACATTTGATTAAGATTCAGCATACAAAAAATCTAGAAAACTACCTATTAAAGACATTGAAGAACCAGAAGTTCCTAGGATCTGAGATACAACAATGAATGAAGAAATTACAAAAGAATATTGAGAAATGGAAGAACCCTAGGAACCTGTAGATCCACCCCATGAGAAGAATTATCACAAGATGAGACCAACATGGGTAAGAGAGGCAATTCTAGATGCAGCGAGATATGTCGCTCCAAAATGAATACACATAGAAAGAAAGAGACCTAGACCATACTCCAGTTATGTTTCCCTGTTGTGTGAAATCATTAACAAGGAACCTTCCAGTTATGAGGAAGCAACAGAAAATAAATAATTGAAGGATTCCATGATTGAGGAATACCAGTCGATCATGAAGAATGATGTCTGGGATGTGGTCCCAAGAACAGAAGGGAAGTCTATTGTGACTTCCAAGTGGATCTATAAAGATCAAGCATGTTGTATATGACAACATAGAGAAATATAAAGTGATATTTGTGACACATGGATTCTTCCAGAAGGAAGGGATAGATTATGAGGATATGTTTTCACATGTAGACAGATACACTTCCATCAGAACAATACTTTCTCTGGCTACAGTAATGAAAATGAAGATACACCAAATGGATTTCAAAACAACATTATTGAATGGTGTAGAGGAAGAGGAAGTGTATGTGGATAAGAGACTTGGATTTGAGGCACATGACAGGAAGACCCATGTGTGAAAATTGTAGAAATATTTATACGGATTGAAGTAGGCGCCCAAGACATGGTACGACAGGATGGATAACTTCCAGACTAGTTTGGGATTTACTAAGTGTAAATCGGACTCCAACCTTTACTACAAGATTGAGGAAGGGAACCCAATGATACTCCTACTGTATGTAGATGGCCTATTTGTGATAGGTGAATATGGTTTTATTACTTATACAAAGAGGAAGCTTGTTGGCTAGTTCAAGATGAAGGACTTGGGCATGATGCATTATTTTCTAGGTATAGGGGTGTGGAAAAGTACAGATGGAGTCTTCCTTGGTCAAGGGAAGTATACAGTAGAGATCCTAAAGAGATTTGGGATGATGGCCTGCAAGGAAATAACCACACCCATGGAATTGAACTTGAAGCTACTTTGCGATGCTTCATCATATTCAGTGGATTCCATGATATATCGTTAGATGA
This sequence comes from Pseudotsuga menziesii, assembly GCA_001517045.1. Lineage (NCBI taxonomy): Eukaryota > Viridiplantae > Streptophyta > Pinopsida > Pinales > Pinaceae > Pseudotsuga > Pseudotsuga menziesii. The sequence continues at coordinate 143,032 of LPNX010480925.1, forward strand.
TTGGAACATTAATGTACCTAGAAAACATGAGACCAAACATATGATTTTATGTGAACACTTTGAGCCATTTCCTGATAGATCCGAGACAAGTTCACCTTTTTGCTGCAAAGCATATATTGAGGTACCTGAAGGGTACAATTGATTATGGGCTCAGATATGACGCTGATCAAAAGGTTAACCGACAGGGTTATGTTCATTCAGACTGGGCTAATAGTGACTTAGATAGGAATATCACTTTAGGGTGCTACTTCAGTATGGGATCAGATGTGATATCTTGGTTTAGCAAGAATTAGTCCTACGTAGCACTGAGTACAACCAAAGCAAAATATGTCGCAGCTTGTTCAACTAGTTTTGAGGCAGTATGGCTTAGGAAGCTATTATCTAAATTGTTTGATATCCAAATAAAGGTGAATTTTATCTTCTGTGACAACCATAGTTGTGTCAAGTTTTATGAGAATGCAATGTTCCATGACAAGTCGAAGCACATTGAGATCAAGTACCACTATATCAGGGATATGGTACTGAGAGGACTAATGAAGCTCCAGTATGTTGTGACAGATGAGCAGATAGTCAGTCTATTGACCAAGCCATTAGTTAGAGTGAATTTTGAATATTTCAGAGAGAATCTTGGTGTACTTCAGATTGAGGTTCCTCCCAAGGAGAGGCGACGGGTCTAGAAGATGCAGATTCACGAGAGCCATTATCACATGGTGGTAGGTGTATTCTCCCATGGTGCATATGTAAGGGTTGTGGTCAAGAATTGTGCATATGGACAATGTGCTCCAAGTGATGATGAGATGATCTAAAGATGACGAGAGGATAGTAGGGGATTCAGGTTTTGCAGAGGCATATAATCAGTCATGGGAGATCCTTTAGGTTTTGAAGAGGCATATAATTAGTCGTGGGATGCTCCTTTAGGTTTTGCAGAGGCATATAATTAGTCCTCGAAGATACTTTAGGTTTTCCAGAGGCATATAATCAGTCCTAGGATGCTCCTTCAGGTTTTGCAGAGGCATATAATCAGTCGTGGGAGATGGTTTAGGCTTTGTAGAGTCATATAATCAGTCCTAGGATGCTCCTTCATGTTTTTCAAAGGCATATAATCAGTCCTAGGATATCCTTCAGGTTTTACAAGGAAATAAGTCCTGAGCTATACCTACTTCATGATTTGAATGCCTACATGGAGGCTAGGCCTACATCCAGCATGAAAAAGGGATGGATCTGTAGAACTTCCTATGATGAGTAGATTCGATAGATAGAACCATTTGATCAAGATGATGAGAGAAAAAATAACAGTGATGATGATGATCTAATGTTGAAGACTTGTGCCTATATGTATTGATGTCTTTGTCAAGAGAATACCTTCCTAGTTAAGAGTGAGAGTTAATGTAATTGTAACTTCGGAAGATATTCACTTGTATATTTTATATTGTATTTGTATTTTATTATTGTACCTCCGATGAAGATATTCATTATTTCGATCGAGAGATTCATCATTGTACTTGAGTCATGTAAATTCATTGAGTTTAACCCTCCTTTGTATGTCAGGGCATTAGTCCCCAGAAATAAGTGGTAATTGGGTTATTAGACTCTCCTAGAGAAGTCGTCCCAGTAGGATAAAAATTCAAGTGGAAAATAGGTATAAATAGAGAGAGCGACTCTCTATTTTAACACACAAGATCACTCATCAAGTGTGCATGAGAGAGAGAGAGAGAACCTATCGAAGATCATTTTATACTTTTGGGTTTTACTTTTTCTACTCGTGCTCATTCTATCTCTGAGGAAGTTACGGGGTTTTTTCCTTTATGGTTTCCCCAAGGAAAAGTATTTGTGTCTATTTTATTTTGTGATTATTTTTGTGTATTTTATTATGTCAGATAAGATCCTAGGTCATATTGAATAAACAGTAAAAATTGAACAAAATAAAGCATGAAATTCAGTCTATTTGACCCCAAATTTGATCAAGTAACAAGCTCACAATTCAATGCCATAGACTAGCCTCCAAAGCCTTCTATATTTATTAACCAAATATCCGCAACAAAAGTACAATGGGAATAGGTTCAATGCATCCTCTTGAATGAGGATAAAGACCCCGCTTTTATAGCTTGAAAACAACCCAAACCCCAAGGAGGCGCAATTCCCAATGAGGAGGCGGGTCTAATGGTTGAGAAAAAGGTGGGAGGAAGTTTGGATGCATGGGAGGGTAGGATTCCACCTCTATTGAGGTATCCCACTTGGTTTGGGAAGCCTCCATCCTCTAACCACTTCATCCAAGTTGCAAGACACACCCTCCATGAGAGAATGCATCCCCCTTTGAAGTAGGTGAGTACGAGCTCCTCCCTTGATGATAGAAGATGCTCCTGTATGCTCATAATTTCCACAGAAAATATCCTAAAAAACCCTAACACCTCATATACAAGTCTCAGACAAGCTTCCTTTGATTTAGGAATTTAAGTTTATCCAATTTTCCCATTTATTTTACCCTTTGAGTCATTTTGGAGAGAAAATCAAAATTAATAATTGAAAATTCCTAATTGGACTCTCAAAAGTGGGTTTAGGGGTTAAGTGTGGGATATGGGTCCAAACACGAGAATCCCCATGACCAAATTGTCTCCCTAGGCCCAATTTTATTACCTTTTGAACTTTTACAATTAAAATACACCTTATCGACTATTTTATTAAAAAACTAAAAATTTAAAATTCCTATGAAAGACTTAGTGCATGTCCACAAAAATTTAGGACTATGACTAGCATGGTATTGTACATATACCCTAGAATTTAATAACCCTTTAAGACAAAATCACCAATTTCAACATCTCGACTTTGGAGGATTTTGAGTGAAAAATTAAAAAATTATATGTCACTTAAAAAAGTATCACATAATTCACGAGGGAAAAACACTCGAGTATGATGATCTTGATTACCAAGTCCTAAGAAGTCCAATACTTTTACAAAAAGAAACCATCATGCTATGTAATTTATTACAATTCCCTCAAGTGGGTGTGAACATGTGAAAAAGTGACCACAACTTGTTGAAATAATGTAACTTTGAATAATATTCTACTTGTACTTCACATTATTATGATTATTCCTCCTTCGAGATATTTTACCAATGTGAAAGGTCATGGGGTAAACCCTATGTTGTAAGTCGGGTCAATAGCACCCATAAAAGATAAATATAATTATTGTTGTGAAGTGCACCTAGGTAGGGTTTCCCAGTTAGGTAAAATGTCAATTTTGAAGTTTAGTATAAATAAGTAGGCGCACTCCCTCATTTATACACACACACTCACACTTGTATTACACAAAGAGAAAGAAAGAAGGAGAGATAGAGAAGGAGGAGTACCAATGTCTTTGGTGTCTTATATTTTATGCTTGGTTTTGGTCTCTCACTTGATCATACTTTTTTTATTTCGTCATTTCATACTGGTAATCTATATTGAGAAAGTTTTGTTGGGTTTTTTCCCTTTAGGGTTTCCTAGGGTAAATTGTTGTGTACATTGTGATTGTGTTTCTTTCAGTGATCCTCTTTATGTTTTTATCATGAAAATGTATTAAATGCTAATCAAGTTAGTAATTAAGCTATGACATCATAGAAAACTTAACATGGTATCAAAGCCATCCTGAAAAGAACATATTTCATGAGGTAAATTTCTCTCTCCTTCTTCGGACAAGGAAATTAGGGTTTTTTTATCAAGTGGATTTTTTCAGTGCAAGTGACATAGGGAAATGCAACCTTACTAAGAACATATTTTGGCAACAAGATTGAAGTTTTCCACTAGGAAGATCCTCTAGAAATTCAAGCCCTAGTTTGGATTGAAACCAGAAAACCAGAAACTGCAGTCTAGAATCTTGCAAGTATAGTTTCAAGGTGTAGAATTTAGATTCTTCAGAAACTGATTGTACCATCATACTTGCCTCAGTCAAGTGCGTATTTTGGTGAGTATATTTTTCATTACTAAGAAATTTTAAATTTTTGTCATTTTCTGATCTCCGTGACAACATGGCTCTAAGCACTAAGCTTGATGAAAAGTTGGAAAATATTGAAAAATTTCGTGCTTGGAAACATTAGAGGAAATTTGAGGTCTAAAATGGGCCTCCTAAGGAAAATAATAAAATAATAGTTAAAATAATAAAATAATAGTTAAAATAATAAAATAATAGTTATTAATTTTGGAGGAAGAATGAAAAAAACTACTTTTTTTGTTCTTACTTTCGACATATCCCCCTATGGTTTTACTCAAATTTCGAGTGGGAGAGATCTTTGGATGTGGAATTTAATTCTACATCCAATGAGTACCCACACTACATACTTTTGACAGACCCCGCTACCCCAAAAATAAGAAATACCTAGAAAAACATGATGATGACATCATCATCAAATTTTTCCGGGTATTTCTTATTTTTTGGGTAGCGGGGTCCATCAAAGGTATGCATTGTGGGTACTCGTTGGATGCAGAATTAAATTCTGCATCCAACGAGCTCTCCTGCTCAGAATTTTAGCAAAAACATAGGGAGATATGTCGAAAATACGAACACAAAAAATAGTTTTCTTTTATGACAAATATGCCAATTGAACCATTATGGTTGACTCATTTGATTGAAATTCTATTGGTTCTTGAATTCCAACTCACAAAATTTATTGTTGGCGCGTTTTCTTATAAGGCCCATTTTAGACCCCAAATTTCCTCTAATGTATAGAATAGGACTCATTCTAGAAGAGAATGATCTTGCAAAGTTTATCAAGGGAGTTTTTTGAGAGCCCGAAGAAGATGAAGAAAAAGAAAAGTACAAGAAATATATGATTAGGGCTAAGAGGATCATAGTGGATTCAATCAAGGATCACTTGATTCCTCAAGTATCCTCTAAGGATACACCTAAGGATATGTTTGATGCCCTAATAGGAATGTATGAAGGAAGAAACATCAACCGAAAGATGAAATTGAGATCCAAACTGAAAAGTACAAAGATGAGCAAGGGTGAATCTATCCATGAATACTTCACAAGGATCTCTCAATTCAAATAACAAATAGAAGCAATTGAAGACAATATTGATGAGATTGAGCTGGTAATGACCACTCTCAATGGTCTTACTAAACCATGGGACTCCTTCAGCTAGACAATCTGTGTAAGGAAGGAAAGCCTAAATTTTTACACCCTATGGGAAGAATGTGTTCAAGAAGAATCTAGAGTAGGTATCCGAGAAGAACTACTTACAAATGATGACCATGCTCTAGCTACTTGTACCAGAAGAAGAAAAGGAAATCGTCATTTTAAAAAGGAAACTCATAAGGGGTCTCATCCTCCTAAGAAGTTTCAAAAGAATAAAAAGGGAGATTATAAGAAAACATATTTCTCCTCTTATAAATGTTAAAACAACGATAAGATAGGACACATTCCCAGAAATTGTCTGATAAAGAAAGAATAATATAAGAGGAATAATAACAAAAAACGTCATGCTAACTTAGCAGAAGAAGAAGAAGAAGAACCTCCCAGGATTTTAGCAAAAGTATAAGTTCAGGAATATGTTCTCTAGAAGATCTATCAATCACTAGAGGGTGGCATGTATAAACTAAATGGTCACTCAGAAGCAACCTTGATCCATAGAAGGATTTCTCACACAAAACTATAAGATCCCTACAACATGTGAGAAAGTTAGTCATAATATTGATCAGGAAGGATTCAATCTTTGATGAAGATACAAGTTGAGAAAGCATCAATTTGAAGAAACATATGAAGAAGTTGTATCCCTAGAGCTGTAGAACCAATGAAGGAAGTTACACCTTCTCATAATTATGAGATTATGGAATAACATGATATGGTGGAGCCCCAAGAACCTACCCACATGAATATATCACACAAGATAAATCCAAGTTGGGTCAACGATATTATTCAAGAAGCATAAAAGTATGGTGCTCTAGAAGGATTCACAAGGCAGAGTAAGCAGCCAAATCCATTTCCTAGTTATGTGGCTTTGATGTGTGATCTTGTAGACAAAGAACCTACTTGTTTTGAAGAAATTGTTCAAAATAAATAATGGGTAGAAGATATGATGAAATAATACCAATCCACAATGAAGAGTGATGTATGGGAAATAGTTCCCAATATAGAAGGAAAAAGTGTTGTATATTCCAAATGGATATACAAGATAAAACATACAACTGATGGAAGAATTGAGAAGTAAAAATCCATATTTGTGGCCCGAGGATTCTATTAAGAAGAATCTTGTTGTATAATTTGAGATGAAATACCTTGGATTGATGCATTATTTTCTAGGTCTTGAAGTATGGAAAAGCCCAAAAGGAATATTCTTTAACCAAGGGAAGTATGCAGTGGAAATACTGAAAAGGTTTGACATGTTGGAATGTAAATCCATGTCCACACCCATGGATACACAATTGAAGTTGGTGGTTGATCCTTCGTTAGAATTAGTGGATGTGACACTATACATACATATCATTGGTTCATTAATTTATTTGATGAATACTTGACTATATATATGCTTTTTTGTGAACACTTTGGATCAGTATATGGTTGAACCTAGAAATGTTCACTTGGTTTCTACAAAGCATGTGATGAGGTACCTAAAAGGTACTATAGACTATGGTCTCAATTATACTAGATATCATGACTTTATACTATAAGGTTATACAGATTCATATTGGGAAGAAAGTGTATTAGATAGAAATAGAACTTTAGGAGGATGTTTCACTCTCGGTTCATCCATGATCTCATGGCTAAGCAAGAAGTAGTCTAGTGTTTCTCAGCACTGCAGAAGCATAATATATTGCACCTTGTTTCTCCAGTTATGAAGCCATATGGCTTCAAAAGTTGTTATCATATCTATTTGATTTGGAGATGGATTCTACTATGATTCTATGTGATAACCAAATCTACATGAATATGATAGAGAACCATGTGTTCTGTGATAAGACAAAGCAAATAGAAATCAAGTATTTCTACATTCTTGACATGGTTTAGAAGGAAGATATACAGCTCCAATAGGTGAGCAAAAATGAGTAGGTTGCATATGTGTTGACTAAGCCTCTGTCTCATTTGAGGTTTGAACACTTTTGAGACAACATTGGTGTTGTTTGTAAGTACTTCCCTTGAAAGGGGGAGTAGTTGAATGCTGATCACAATAGGTAGCTTATTCAGGATCGATCATCCTTAGATTTGATCCTGTAATTTTGAAAAGGAAGGATCGTCTTAAAATTTGAGCTTGTTGATGTTAGGATTGATCATCCTTAGATTTGATCCCATAATTTAGAAAGGAAGGGTCGTCTTAAATTTTGGTTTTGTTGGTGTTTGGATTGATCATCCTTCGAATTTATCCCTTAATTTTGAAAGGAAGGATCATATTAAAAGTTGAACTTGTTGGATTGGATCCCATAACTTTGAAAGGAAGGATTGTCCAAAATGATGAAGTTAAGATTAATCATCCTTAGAATTGATCTTGTAATTTCGAAAGGAAGGATCATCTTAAAAGTTGATCTTGTTGGAATGGATCCCATAATTTTGAAAGGAAGGATCATCCAAAATGATGAAGTTGGGATTGATCATCATTAGACTTGATCTCGTAATTTCGAAAGGAAGGATCATCCAAGATGCTAAAGCTAGGACTAATCATCCTTATACTTGATCCCACAATTATGAAAGGAAGGATCATCTTAAATGTTGATGTGGAAGGACTAATCATCCTTATACTTGATCCCATAATTCTGAAAGGAAGGATCATCTTAAATGTTTATGTGGAAGGACTAATCATACTTAGACTTGATCCCGTAATTCCGAAAGGAAGAATTGTCTTAAATGTTGATGTGGAAGGACTAATCATCCTTATACCTGATCCTGTAATTCCAAAAGGAAGGATCTCCTTAAATGTTGATGTGGAAGGACTAATCATCCTTAGACTTGATCCTATAATTTCGAAAGGCGGGATCATCTTAAATGTTCTTGTAGAAGGACTAGTCATCCTTAGACTTGAGGGCCATAATTATGAAAGGAAGGATCGTCTTAAATGCTGATGAGAATGGACTTGATCCCATGATTCTAAAAGGAAGGAACATATAGAATGTTAGTAGTGTACATGATCTCATATTTCCGAAAGGAGGGACCATCCAGAATGTTAGTAGTGGACTTGATCCTGTAATTTCGAAAGGAAGGATCGTCCTATGTATGTATGTGTCTAGAATTGGTAGCTTTGTAAAGACTTGATCCCATAATTACGAAAGGAAGGATTTTCTAAGTACCACATATGCGTTGTCCGTGATATCATAAATATGAAAGGAAGGATCATGTTGGTTGTTGTTATACCTTCCATAGATGATGTTACTCCAACCTTGAGCTATTCATGATGATGTCACATGTTGTTGTTGTTATTTCATCTTTATGCTGATGAGACAACTTCGTGTTTTCATTATTATTGCTATTCCAACTTTATATTGATGATCTAGCCTTGTTTTGTCATTGTTGTTGTTATTCCAGCCTTATGCTGATGAACCAACCTTGTGCTATTGATGCTAGTGATGTTTTAGTTTGTATGCAGATAGTGATGTTCCATATTACAGATGATGATGCCCTAGTCCCATGACACAGATGATGATTCGGCTCCATACTGCATCGGATGATGTTCCAACAAACGATGACAATGCTCCAAATCCATACTGCAGATGATGCTCCAGTTCCATGTTGCATATCATGATGCTTAAGTTCCATGTTGTTGATGATGTTCCTGTAGATGATGATGCTCCATTTCCATGCTGCATATGATCATACTTTAGCTCTATACTGAAGATGTTGATGATGATATTTCATCTTTGTAATGAATATGTTGATACTCCAACTCTGCGCTAAAAATGATGTACCAGACAATGTTCCAATAGCTGATGTTGATGATGTCTCCTATCTCTCTCCTTCTAATGATGTGTTGGGCCATGCCAGTTTTTATTACTATCAGTAAAATGCCCTTATTTTTAATGGGGAGTGTTGAAATAATGTAACTTCAAGTAATATTATACTTTTACTTCACATTATTATTATTATTATTATTCCTCCTTCAGGATATGTTACTGATGTAAAAGGTCATGTAAAATTCTTGGGGTAAATCACTAGTTGTAAGTCGGGTCAATAGCACCCAGAAAAGACAAATATAATTATTGTTGTGAAGTGTACCTAGGTAGGTCATCCCTTCCAATTAGTAGATCATCCTAGTTACATAAAATGTCAGTTGGGAAGTTTAGTATAAATAGGGAGGCACCATACCTCATTTATAGACACACACTCAAATGTGTATTGTGCAAGAGAGAGAAAGAAGGAGAGATAGAGAAGGAGGAGGACCAATGTCTTTGGTGTCATATATTTTATGCTTGGGGTTTGGTCTCTCACTTGATGAGACTTTGTTCTTTGGTAATTTCATACTGGTAATCTATATTGAAGAATTTTTTATGGGTTTTTCCCTTTAGGGTTTCCCAGGGTAAATTGTTGTGTACCTTGTGATTGTGTTTCTTTGAGTGATCCTCTTTATGTTGTTATTATGAAAATGTATTAAATGTTTATCAAGTTAGGAATTAAGCTATGAAAACATAGAAAACTTAACACAAATGGCCCTGATGAAACCATGGAACTTCCTAAGCACTGAGTAAGAACAATTGATTTGTTCCAATCCTTGGTGGCTCACTTGAAAAAAACCCTAAGTACAACTTAATGGATACTAGATTGGACTCTTTACCTTCCGATCAGAATTCTAACTAACTTATGCCTATATTTTCCTAGGGACAACACTAAGCCTCCATAATATATTTTTCTCAAGAGTTTTATTCATAAGGAAAGTCTCCATATCTCTAAGCCTTGATGATATAAATAATCAATACAAAATTTTTGACTAATTCAGTGATAGTTTTTAGAATTTGTCCCCCCCCACCCCTTCCATAAAAATTTCCTTTGAAGTAAATCTATTTGGGATGAGACCCCAATCGAAGCTAAAAGGAGAGAGTTCTGTAAAATTGCAAGAGAAGCATGAACAAATTTGATAAGAACCATGTGTCCAGTTGTATTTAACCATTGTGATCTCCATTGGTTTAATATTTTTTAATTTTTCGAATGGTTGTTTCCTAATCCATAGCACTGGTACGACCAATAAAAATAGGTATTGTAAGATAAATGAAAGAATTCAAATCTTGTTGAACTTTAAATTCCAACTTGTTAGTTAGTTTTTGTAAATCATTTTTAGGTGAGTTTTGTCCTAGAATTCTGCATTTAGCTTTATTCACTTCTCCTCTTGTACCACATAGATAGTCCTAGTTGTATCCCTTAAACCTGTCATATATAATTAATGAATCTTCCCCCACTAGAAGAGTATCATCAGCAAAATAAGAATGATTGACCCCATTAACTCTTACTATAGTGATACCTGTAAAATTTATTAAGATCCTTAGCACTATTAATTTGTAAGTGTATTTTCCCAACCTGGTTTCAATCACATAGTTATTGTTTAATGCCCAAACCCATAACATTCAATTGTTAATGAATTAACTTTTCATTAAGAATTTTAAGCATGAAACAAAGGAAAACATTCACTGATAAAAATTTTCAATGACAGTCACACATAGAAATTTCAAACACCATATTTTTGGCAAATTGCTCAGGAAAAACTCATAAGGGGAAAACCTATTTGAGAGAGAGTTATTTTTATTTCTTCAACAACAAAAAAAGGAAAAAAAATAGTACAAATTATTTTAACTAGAAATACCAAAAATATTCCTTGAAATGTGTGTTAACCCGACAACATATGAACAATCCCAAAATAGGTTGTATAGACCTCAAAAAATGTGCCCAAAATTTGTTTCCCTGTCTCGAAAATTGTTCCAGTATAAAAAATATCAATACATGTTGTCTCAAAATATGTGCTTTTTCTTGTTAGGATTTATAATCCTCCCTTGTCCAAACTAGCCTATTAGATTATGTTTACCTAACTTAGGAGTCATTTAGTTATTATTTTGTCCACTAGTACCATTGGGCCCACCTGGCCTAGTGGTTCCACCTATAGCAGTCACTAGAGTGTGGGTAACAAGGATGGAATCTAACTGCGACTGATTGCGCCTTCATGCATCAATTTATGCACCTCCTAGACCAATCCCTATAATTTAGGAGCCACTGGGAGTGTCAACACCAACCTCCTTTAGTTCTTGGTAATTGGTAACTAGTTAAGCTAAGATATGCTCTAGTTACATTCAGTTAGATGTTCTCCAGTTCAGTTAGCACCAGTGCATGTATCCATGTGGGTAGGAGACTATTCTCACCTACTTCTCACGTACCACATCAGTTAGACTAGTTTAACTGATTATAACTGATTGAGATACTGAATTAGACAACTGGAATTGATCTAGTGAACTCCAATAGTGTTTTAAACACTTCTAGTTAGCCATGCCATCAGATTGAGTTGGTAGATTTGAATCTTATCCACATGATTCAAATTATCCTTTATGTAACACTATTCTATGCTGCTGGGATTAATGAAGTTTATACTATAATTATACGGAGCAATTCAATATCCATTTCCTATGAAATTTGTCTTGTTCAGTGTCTATTTTTCATTCCATTATACTGCATAATAATACAATTCAATTGCACTCATTTCTTGAAGATCAATGGAATAATAATTCAAAATTGGTATCAGAGCCTACTCAGGCATAGAAACAATTCTGTCCATTCTCCATTGTACACCAGAAGCAGCTGGGTTTCCATAGAAGTCTCGCAAAGTGTGCATTGCTAACTATCAATTCATTTAGAGAAGGATTTGTGGGCATGAAAAACCCTGAGAAAGTTTACATGTCGATATGGAAGGGTTGATTCTGACATAGTGAAAATAGTTTTTTTGTTTGCAATTTTTCTTATAGGTGGCTACATAGCTTGATTGAAGAAATTGATTGATCAGAAGGAGAATTGATGGATTGTCAATATTTCTTACCCCAGATCCTAACACCCATCAATTATGTTGATTGGAAGGAAGTTATGTAGATCTTCTTGTGCAAGCTTGGACTATACAGGATGACAATGGGAAGAGAGACTAAACCACATCTAACTATTGAGAAAAATAAGTTCTTGAACCGATTGGATGAACCATTTGGCTTCCTTTGTGCTCACATCTCCAGGGATCTCCTCTTTCATCTTGAGGGATTGAAGAGTCCCAAAGAATCTTGGGAGAAGCTCAAATTCTTGTTTGGAAAACAAGATGAGGTTCAGGGACACATCTTGGAGAATGAGCTGATAGCCTTACGTGCTAGCAGTTTTGAGACAATACAACGATTTTTCACAAAATTCAAGTCTCTTGCACTACAATGTAATTAGCGCGGAATAGAGGGGAAGGATGATAAACTTGTGCTATACGTACTCAACAAACTTGGTTTCTAGTATTCTGTATTCATATCTACCTTCCATTCTGGAAGAGTTTCCATGCATAATTGGAATATGCCTTCACTTGACATATTTGCCAAGTCTTTAATACAAGAGCATGACAAGTTGGTCCAAATGTGAGTCCTCCAAACTTCCAAGAACTAAGATCTTATGATGTAGGACTCTACCAATCCAAAAAGCTAAACGGAAGAACAAGGGGATGGAGCCTAAAGCAACTGATTCGAAACCAAAAGAGAGTAGAAAGTCTTCAAAAGGAGCTTTGGGCTCCAAGAGAAAGAAAAAGGTTTGAAAAGACTAAGTTTCCTTATTATATGAGGGTTTTTCATCCCGAAAAACTAGTGCATGAAGTAGTAGATTGAATAGCTGTCCATCCTCCTTGAACAGAACAACATTTCTCTTCCACATGGAGAAAAAAAGTTTGATGTTGGACCAAATATAGAATATCATGAGAGATTCCATTCCTTGAAGGCAAGCCTTACTCAGTTGAAATCTTACTTGATTTATTCTGGAGCATCCAACCACATGGTTGCTTCCAAGGAATTCTTATCCACCCTTACTTTATTAGAAGGACCTAGCATTCACATGGGAGATGACTCCCAAATTCTAGCAGCAGGAAGAGGTTTAGTTAAAATCTAGCGTGGGGAGCTAAAAAATGTTCTCTATGTTCCCTCCCTTACAACTAATTGGTTTTATGTTTACCAGATGACCCAAATAGGCTCTCCCAAGAGAGTTACATTTGACACTAACTCAGTTGAAATCACAAAAAAATCTATTGGAAAGCTCATAGAGAAAGGTATTGCCAATCATGCCACTAAGGCTTATGAGTTCTCAAATATTTTACCTGTCTCACCTCCTATAGCTCTATTGACTCATGCTAACAACACTAGCAAGGTATGACATGAGATATTTAGGAATCTCAATTTCAAATATATCCAACAACTCCACAATGATAAAATGGTTGAAGGCTTTCCTCTCATGCAAATGTTGATGGAGTATGGCATGGTTTCTTGGTAGGTAAGCATCCAAAGAAGAGGTATGAAGTTGGGAAGGCACATAGAGTTGCCTCTATACTTTATTTAATGATGTGTTAGGACCAATGCCTACAACATAAATTAATGGTTCCAGGTATTTGCTTACTTTTATTGATTATTGTTCTAGGTTCTGTTGGATATATTTCTTGAAACATAAATCAGAAATATTTGGAATTCTTAGAGTTTTGAAAGCTATGATTGAGAATAGTTTTAGGAAAAACATCAAGTCTATAAGATCATATAATGGATATGAATACATTAAAATATACTTCTGTCAGTATTGTGAACCAGAGGGGATTCTAATGGAAAACTCAGTTCCATATACACCACAATAGAATGGTGTGGCTAAGAGGAAAAATAGATCATTGAAGGAGATGGAAACCTATCTTCAGCCGAAAATATTCCTCCTTCTCTTTGGGCAGAAGTTGTAAACCTTGCTTCATACTTGCAGAATAGAGTTCCTCATAAATTAGTGGTTAGGTCCACTCCATTCGAAGCACTACATGAGCATAAGCCCAATTTCCATCACTTGAGAGTTTTTGGTTCCAAATCTTGGGCTAGAATACCCATTGATAAGAGAAAGGCCTTCCAAGCCCAGAGTAGTGAATGCATACTGCTGGGATATGCATAGGATGAAAAATCATACAAGTTGATGGAGGTTTCAACTAGGAAATTATTCATTAAGTGCAGTGTTTAGTTTGAAGAAGATCAATTGTTTGATCAAACACCATCTGAAGCACAAGAAGATATAACCACTCTTCCACTACCTTTTTATGATGATGATTTGTCACATGTTTCAATTTTATAAGAACAGGATAAATATCAACATGAACTTGGTATTTAGGCTGAACCTCATGAGATTCTAGATCCAGATCCAACAACCATTCCAAAACAAAGGCCTAAGCCTAGATGGGCCCAAAATATCAATGTTTGCAGCTGGGGATGGCATTGGGAATCCAAAATATAGAAGGAGAACAAGATCCCAGTATCAGAATGAGCATGTTTCTCTTAGTCTCATAGAATCTCTCCCTCTAGAGTGGTGCAACAAGGTTCCAGGAAAGTGTTATCTGATGATAGTGAATGATTACTCATTTGGACCACAAAATAATAAATTTGTTCATTCCTTTCCTCTTACAGCCATAACACACTACATTCATCAGTTTAGAAGGAAATTCAGAGGTTCACATGCACATCTTTAGGATGCCACTACACACAAGAATCATGATGTTGCATAGTGCTGTGAATTGCATCAGAATTTTTTCGAGGTATTTTCTAAGGAAGATTCTTTTCTTCTAAATATAGCTTGTATTTTACTATTCCTACTTATTTAGAGGGGGGATTTTCCCATGATGTTTTCCCCTATTTTCTCAGTTTATTAAGCATCATTTTTTAATTCTTTTATATTGTATATGGGTGAATTTTAGCCTTGTTTCTAGGACCCGAAGTTGTCCAAGTTAGGATTAAGGGGGTGTGTTAGGATTTACAATCCTCCCTTGTCCAAACGGGTCTATTAGATTATATTTTCCTAACTTAGGAATCATTTAGTTATTATTGGTTCCACTAGTAACATTGGGTCCACTTGGCCTAGTGGGTCCACCTATACCAGTCACTAGAGTGTGGGGAACCCAGATAGAGGCTAACTGCAACTGACTACACCTTCATGAATAATTTTATGCGCCTCCTAGACCAATCCCTACAATTTAGGAGCCACTTGGAGTGTTGACACCAACCTCCTTCAATTGTTGGTAGTCGATAACTAGTTAAGCTAAGATATGATCTAGTTACATTTAGTTATATGTACTCCAATGTATTTAGCACCAGTATTGCATGGTTGCATGTGGGTAGGTTCCTATTCTCACCTATTGAGAGACTGAATTAGACAACTGGAGTTGATCTAGTAAACTTCGATAGCAATTTAGACACTTCTTGTTAGCCATGCAGTAAGATTGATTTGGTAGATTTGAATCATATCCATATGATTTGAATTCTGCTTTATGTAAAATTGTTGTATACTGCTGGGATTAATGAATTTTATACTGGAATTATACTGAGCAATACTTATCTGTTTCTTGTGAAAATTGTCTTGTTTAGTGTGTATTTTTCATTCCATTACACTGCATAATAATACAATTCAATTTTACCCACTGCCTTAAGATTAATGGCACAATAATTCAAACATTCCTAACCTCAAAAATAGTTCCCAATAAATGATGTTCGGATGTTGTACGGACGTCATACGAATGTTGTACGGTTTTTGCATGTGCCTCAAAATTTGTGCCATTTCCCAGAAATGCGTGTTTCAATTTATCCTTGGTATATGCAAAATTAATGCAGTACATAGTGTTGTACAATTTATTGGGATTTGTGCATGTGCTCCCTCTCTCTCCTATGTTCTCCTTTTCCTCCCAAGATGTCAACTTTTTTCTCTTCTCTATCTAATCTCATGAAAATAATGAATGTAAAAGACCTTTCCCTTTCATTTTTGTTTCAATACTAAGGTAATATGAAGAGACATCTAATCCAAGGTCCCACATTGATCTATATGGATGGATGAGAATAAAATCTAATGTAAGTCTCTCCAAAATTAATTTCACTCACCTCACTTAAATTTTTCAAAAAGTCACTTTAATATCTAAAGTGGAATTAAATGCTTATCTAAATTCATTTAATGCAAGGGTCATGTTATTTTCCTCTTTTAGTGACTTAGGATAAAATCACTAGGGGAACAAATTTATAGGCACAAAAATAAACACTCCCTCTTACCAGGGAAGGTGTTTTGCACCACTCCCAACTTTTCGCTAAAGAATACAAACTTGCCCCGCCCTAAGTATTTTGTCAGATTGTATGCCACCTAATCATGAGTGGATATGTACTGTAACTCAAAAAATACTCTTTGAACATAATCACGAATGAAATGGTATTTGATCTCAATATTCTTGGACTTGTCATGGAACACTAGATTCTCATAGAGATGAATGCAATTATGATTGTCACAGTAGATCACAGTGGGACTAATATCCTGATATAAAAAATATACCAACAAATTTTGAAGCCACAGTTCCTCACAACTATATTGACTCGATTCCATGTATTCAACATCAACATAACTCAAAGCAATGCAATTTTTCTTTGGACTACACCATGGTATTCTTGCTTATCCCAACGTCAAACAACAACTGGAAGTGATATTATCGTCTATCACACTATTTGCCCAATCAGAATCTGTGAATCCAACCAAACCAACTCCACCCTATCTCCTGAAGTACAAACCAAAATACATAGTCCTAGTAAGGTATCTCAACACATGTTTTGCGTCTTCTTAGAGCACTCTCCTAGGATCCATAATGAATAGACATAGAGTGTTCACTACAAAACATAAGTCTGGCCTAATGCTGGTCAGATACATCAGTGATTGGATGAGATGATGATATAAATTTGGATCCACCAATTCTCCCTCAGAAGCATGAAGCTTCCTCCAATTGGTGATCATCGGTGTGGCCATCATCCTACATTCATCCATATAAAATCTCCTCAATACATCTACTGCATATTTTTCTTGTCCCAAGAAAATATGACTAGGCTCCTATCAAACCTCCATCCCCAAATAATAATACATCATCCCAATATCTATCATCTCATACTCTGAATTAAGATTCCTCTTGCAAAATGCAATGAGGAACTCATTGCCTATGATAAACAAGTCATTGACATGCAACCAAATAATGAGAGGATACCCACCAACCACAATATATTAAATCTTGGTATCAACCTCACTCTTATGAAATCCCATCGATAGTAAGTAATCATCAATATTGGAATACCAAGCTCAAGGATCTCACTTCAGTCCATATAAGTCCTTTTTCATCCAGCACACATGGGAATCCCTACCATTGATCTCAAATCCCTGAGGCTACTCCAAATATACCTCCTCCTTGAAATGTCCTTGAAGAAATGTGGTCTTCACATCCATTTGGTGGATCTTCCAACCCATATATACTATGATAGAAATCACTGCTCTATTAGAGTAATATTAGGAAACCGACGCAAAGGTATCATCATAATCAATTGCCTCAATATGTGAAAACCCCCATGCCACAAACCAAGAATTGAACTTCTCCACATTTCCATATGCAACGTGCTTCACCTTGTAGACCCACTTGGAAGTCACAACTGACTTCCCCTTTGGTATTGGTACAATCTCCCAAGCATCATTATTCATGATGGAATGGTACTCTTGCATGATGGAATATTTCCAAACATGATGCTAAGAGGACTCTTCAAATGTAGATGGATTTGAATCACGAAGAATAGAAACCAAGGCCATACCCAACATGTTTGGCATCACTATTATCCTCACTAGTTCCTTGGGCAATCCAAATGCATCTGCTTCCTTCAAGGTTTCATGAATCCATTTAGGCTTCCTCTTCCCTAAGGGTTTCTCCCAATATGGTCTATCATCATTTGAGGAAATCCTAGAAGTAGATGGACCAAAAACCTGTGGACTAGGAGTTGGTGAACCAACCACTAGTTAAACATGTGATCTGGAAGCTGTAAATGGTGAACCTGTGACCCGTACCTGAAGAACCTTTGCCTGAACCACTGAACCTAAAGATCCTATTCCTATAACATGTGGCCTAGTCACCCTAGAAGCCTATGAACCCATACTCTGTATTGAAGGTATGAAACTTCCTGGGGTATGGGAAGTTGTTGCTCCTCCTACACTGACTCTCTGGACATCTTGAAGGACCACTCCTCCTCAACACTCACTTGCCACCTCACAACACCATTCCTATTGGTAGGATGATAAATGAAGAAATCCTTAAAAGTATAATAATACCCCACAAATATTCCCCTCTTTGTAGTGGGATCCAACTTTGTCCTCTTATCATAAGGGACATGTGAAAAAGTCAGGCAACCAAACATGCAAAAATGACTAGCCTCAAGCTTCTTTCCTGTGAACATTTCCTCGGAATTCTTCCTTCCCAAGGCACAATGGGGACTCCTAATCTAAAGGTAAACAATTGTACGAAAAGCCTTGACCCAAAGGAAGAAAGGAATACTCTAATCATGTAACATGGCTGACACTACTCCCAAAATAGATTGGTTCTTCCTTTCTGCCACTCCATTCTGATAAGGACTGTATTGTACTATCAATTATCTCTGTATGCCCTCTTATCTGCAATAATCATCAAACTCCTTGGAGGTATACTCACCCCTATTATATGATCTGAGTGCCTATATCCTCCTCCCAATATGGTTTTCCAGAAGAGCTTTAAACTCTTGGAAACTCTGTAAGACCTCCTCCAATTTCTTGCTCCTCAAGAATTAGATCTAGGTATTCCTAGAATAATCATCAATGAATATCACATATTACTCAAAACCTCTCAAAGAGATAGATGACATGAGACAACACAAATTAAAATGTATCAAATCAAGCACTCAAGATGACCTACTATCACTGCTCGCAAAAGACGTCTTGATGTAGTTTCCCAAAGCACAACCTCTGCATATATCATTGTGTTATGTGTTGAACTCAGTAAATCCTATAACCATGTCGCTCAACATCTTCAAATTTGAATGATGTATAAGATCAATCCTCTTATTCCATAGCTTACAAAGCTCACTGTTGTTGCTATGTGTTAAAGCATGTTGGGGCTGGAATAAGAGTTTGTACAACTTCCCACATATGAATCCAATGGTGTAAGAGGAATATGGTCCTATAGTATTGGGGAAAACATGTACATGTACATATAATAAAGACACCCCAAGTCCCCTATCCTCAATCATGGAAACTAATATCAAATTCTTTTTCAGTCGAGGAACAAAAAACACATCCCTCAAAGTCATGGGACTCATGGACTCTCTCTAAAATGTAATGGTCCCATTCCCAAAATATATGAAAACTATGTCATCCCCCAACACTAACTCCACATCTATACTTTCATGTCAAATCTCAAAGAACATATCTCGAGCACCTGTCATGTGGATCGAAGCTCCACTATCAATATACCAAGTGTTGGTGCTAGATGCACTGAAAGAATGGCCAGTTAAAAGAGAATGCTCCCTCTCAATCTCAATGTGTGTACTGGTGATGATGGATTCTCTCTCTCTCTCTCTCTCAACATTCCCAACACATAGAGAAAAATATCTCTTGAATCTAGACATAAACTCATCAACCTCTATTGAAACTATTATCTGCTACTGCTTTGTTTTCTTCTTCTATGGGCACTGTCCAGCATAGTGCTGAAACTCCTAACAAGAAAAGCACTTTACAGTGCTCATGTCCTTATTCTATCCACCCTGCTACTTATCCCCACCCTTCTTGGGGCCATTCTTGGAATTCTTCTTTACCCTGGATCATGTTAAAGCCACATTCTCCTCATCCTCCCTACTAGTAGAAGAGATACCTTGCACAAGACCTCTTTGGGTATCCTCCTGCACGAAATCATCCCAGAGTATGTCCCAAGAAGGAAAATTCTTACTGGATACCATAGCCTCAACAAAAATATGCCAAGGATTTGTAACCCCATTCATAGTTGTATGCACTAGATTAATGCCATAAACAACCTCCCATACATTTGCAAGCTCATCTCTCACTTAAGATGTCCTAGTAAGGTAGGAAGTCACTCCCTCTACTTTGTCCATCTAAATACTCTTCAATATTTCCCTCAACATCATTTTTTGGTTCTCATTTGATATTTGGTACAATATGGTCAAATTATCCCACATCTTATATGTGTGGTCTTTTATTGAGATAGGTGGCATAACATGGTCTTTAACTACATCTAGAATTATCCTTCTATATTTTATATCCTTTTTGTTGAAGGATGCAAGTGCTTGCAGATCGATGGAAGTGGGAAGTTGAATAGGATTTATTGTGTACTATGAACCACTTCATCCCAAATTTCATTTTCTTCAAATATACTCACCAAACTAGCTTTTTATGGGACAAACTTCCCAACCCCATATAGCATATCCTCCAACCTAACTCCTGCTGCCATTTCTCTACAAATTCAATATTCAACAAGGTGTTTCTCACTGACAAAATAAATTCACTATCAATCTAAAAATTCACAAATCTAATTTATGTCCCTTTCTTCAACTCAGCTATGATACCATGTTAATTTTGAAGTGTATTTTCCCAACTTGGTTTCAATCACATAGTCATTTTTTAATTCCCAAACCCATAACATTCGATAGTTAATGAATTACCTTTACTGTAACGATTTTAAACATGAAACACATGAAAAAATTCACTAACATAAATTTTCAATCACACACATAAATTTCATACATTGTATTTTTGGCAAATTGCCCAGGAAAGCCCCATAAGGAGAAAACCTATTTGAGAGAGAGTTATTATTATTTCTTTAGAAAAATAAAATGCAACAACATAATACAACTTATCTAAACCAAAAACCCAAAAATATTCCTTGGAATGTGTTCCAACCTAGTTGTGTACGGAAAGTCCCAAAACAGGTTGTATGGACCTCAAAAAACATGCCCATAAATTTTCCCCTTTCTCAAAAATCGTGCCAATAGAAAAAACAACAATAAATTCTTCCTCAAAATTTGTTCCTATCCTAACCTAGAAAATCATTCCCAATAAGTGTTGTACATATTTTGTACATACGTCGTACACATGTTGTATGGATTCTATCAATGCCTCGAAATTCTTTTCATTGGTTGGAAATGCATGCTGCAATTTATCCTCAAGATTTGTGTGCAATTAATGTAGTACATACTATTGTACTGTTTCTTGGGATTCATGCATATGATGCGTCTCTCTCTTGTGTTCTCTTTCTCCTCTCAAGAAGTCAACTTTGATCTCTACTCTCTCAAATATCATGTGAATAATGAATGTGAAAAGTCTTTCCCTTGCCATTTTTTGGATGCTAAGGTAAGATGAAGAGACATCTAATCCAAGGGCCCACATTGATTTAGATGGATGGATGAGAATAAAATTTAATTTAATTATCTCCAAAATTAATTTCATTCACCTCACTTAAATTGAAAAAAAGTCACTTTAATCTCTAAAGTGGAATTAAATGCTTATCTCAAGTCATTTAATGCAAGGGTCATGTTATTTTTTCCTTTTAGTGACTTAGGATAAAATCACTAGGGAAACAACTTCCTAGGTACAAAAATCAACTTCCGCTTCCATATTTCTACTCAAAAAATCAACCATAATTATATAAAGTATTGGAGATAGAGGACACCACTTTCATAGCCCACTTGTCCCTTGAATGAAAGTCATTGGTCACCCATGAACTAAAGGAGCTATCCATTAATAAACTATACAAGATTGGATGCAACGAGTGAAATTTTGAGAAAAAAAAACTTTCTCATGGCTGAGTATAAAAATGAGTGTCTAACTCTATCGAAAGTGTTAACCATATCCATTTTTATCACCATGCCTCTTTCTTTTCTAAGTTTACTTGAATGAATATCCTCTTGCACCAAAATAATATTATCAACAATTTTCCTTTGAGAAATGAATCCACCCATATTTTCTGAAATTAGCTTGGGTAGATATTGTTTTAATTTAGTGGAAAGACTTTCAAAAATAATTTTGTAAGATGTGTTGCAAAAATAAATTGGCCTAAACCGAGAAAATGAAGTAGTACTTTTTTTCCTTTGGAATCCGATCCGAAAAAAGAAAAAATTGTACTACCTCTAAAAAATTGTACTACCTCCTAGGTTATCCTTCTTAAGAGATAAAAAGATCATATTACATATATCCTTCTTAATAAATGCCCAAAAAACATGTAAATTTGAATTGTGAATCCATCTGGGCTAAGGGGTTTATCTAAATCTAATTCCCAAATGACATTGATAACTTCATTTTCTTCCATTATCCTATTTGATTCCAAGTTATCCATTGAATATACAAGTGTTGGTATGTTATACAGAATTTTCCCTACTATTCTTTTATCCAATTCTCCTTGTTCCATCAATAATTGTCTAAAATGATTAGATGCCTCCCATTTTGTTTCTTCATTTTCAATAATATTTTCACCACGAGATGAATTGATTTCCACAACATTGTTTTTTACTTGTCTCTCTTTATCCTTCCTAAGAAATAAAGTAGTATTTATGTCGCATGCTTTTAGCCATATACTTCTTTATTTGACTCTTCAATAATCCTCTTCTTCTATGTGGTCTTAAATCAATATCAGAATTGCATCTCTTTCTTCCATTCTTAGTTTCAAACTAGGTTCACATGTCTCCATATACATTTGATTTTTTTCTAATTGTTATTCTATTTTAATCTTTTTATAGCGTGGTTCCTTGTAACTATTTCTAGCCCATGTCTAACCTTATTTCAAATATGATTCCCATATGAAACTTGGGGAACCTCCAATCTTTTTTCCAACTTATTTTTACTATATCTATGGCTTATATTGACTGTAACCAAGAGGCATTGAATGTAAAATGAGATAGGTCCAAAATTTTCTTTATTGTCCAATCGAAGTTGAATAGGATTATGATTGATGTAGCATGAGGGATAATATCTGAAAAAATCTCTAAATAATATTCCATTTTGTTTTTATTTATTAGAAACATGTCCAATCTAAAAGAAATATATGATAATCCCATCCTTTTATTGGACTGGGTGTACTTCCCATGCTTAGGCTTTACATCCACTAAGTCCCATTCTAAAATTAATTATTCTAACTGCTCTGTAGAGTTGTCCCTGACAAGACTACCTCCTCCTTTTTCTTCCTGGGAAAGAATAGTGTTCAAATATCCTGCAAATATATAATTATCATGTCCTACTAATTCTCATTCTTGGTTCAAATATTTCAAATATTCAATATTTTCCCTATAATGCATTAGAATATAAATGTTAAAAAAATTATAATGGGAGTTAGAGTTTTTTCCTACCAATTATGTAAAGATCCAAAGATGAGTTTGTTTAGTTCCAACCAAACCAATATGAGCATTGCCACTGCCAATGTGTTCTTAAGCCACCAAACATGGAAACTAAAAGCTAATCCCAAGCTTCCCTTCCATTTCATTTTTCCTAACTTTTTCATTTCCAACTATTGCAATTTAGTTTCCTAGAGGAGAACTAATGCTCTTTACATTCTTGTCAGAAGCCTTAGGGTTTATTACTTTGTATTACTTACCACTCCCCTACAGTTCGAGTAAACTAGATGCATTATTTACCAAAATGAGTTTTGATTCCTTCATTACTTGGTGTAGGAAAGGTCCCTACACCTTTGATTGCTTGATTTTTTTGCGTTGGAACCAGATTCTCATCTAAATTTGATTAGAGGAAAAGCATATTATCGTTATTTTATTTTATTATCTCACTTATTTAGCTAGTTTTCTACCAACCTTTTTGATTGATCGCTCTCCTTCCAAAATTTCCTTTTCCCCTAAATTTTGTCCATGTTGTCTATGTTTTCTTGTTTGTACCCTTGGAGTTAAAATTGAGTTATTTGTTCTTGTTTCCACATGTTCCATCTAGTCATGTAATACATATTATTTTTCTTTGTTGATTCCATCTAAATATACCCCTATTTCCAATAATATATTTGAAGTACAAGGAGGAAAATATGATCTTGGTTCTTTAATAGAAGGAGCTACAACTTCTGAAAATCAGGCCAGTTTCAAATCTTGAGACAAAGGATCAAATCAATATAATGAGGCTAGAATTCGATTTGTATTATATTCACATGGAATTTCATTCATCTTTGTAACCAATTATGTAGAGGGAATTCCAAATTTATTTCTTCCTACTATATGTTTTGATTTCTTGTAATCATTCGTCCAAATTTCATCCTCTTTCTGTGCAACTGAGTCCATCTCTCCTGGTTTTTTGTAATATTTAGCAAAGTGACCATAATCATGGAAAATATTGCACTTAAATGTAAAATGTTCATAACCAATATCTTGAAAGTGACTCCAATTTTCCAATTTCTTATTAATTACTTTAGGTAGACATTTTTCAAGATCTACTTCAATGCATGTTCTAGCACATTGAAACATCGCTTGATTTGGTTAAGCATGATCTATAAATTTTCTGAAAGAGTTTTCAATTCCATTCAAGGAGTCATCTCCCTAACAGTGCAGATGAAGATGGGGGATCCTTACCCAAATAAGGATTGTTGATAAGATATCTGACTCTTGATCAAAATATAGAGTCCATATGTTTATGTACATTCCTATGTTTCTCAAGAAACATGGTCGACTATAGAAGATTAAATCCCTATATTCTTTGAATTCAAACAAGAATTCATAAAAAAATATTCCACAAAATAATGAGATGTTCTTCCTTTCAATAGAAATGTCTAGTATTTCTAAAGCCACGTCTCCATTGATTTGGGGGACATATAAATTCTAGTAAATTTTCCTATTAACCCTCTCTCCAACATAGCCAATTATTTATATCTGGCCACAATTGCAGGAAGCATCACTTAAGGAATTTCAAATATTTTCTTAACAAATATTGACAAAACTAGGTTAACTCCATCTTTGTTCAAATATTTTCACCAGTGGTCTAAAGGTGAGTTTGTCCAAATTTGGAGGTGGTCTCTCCCAACCTAATGCAGATGCCATTCTTTACCTAGTACTGCACAAAAGCTCGACTCATACCTTTTCTTGGAATGTCTCTCCTAGTCCAAAGAAGCTCAAAACCGTTATGACATATGCATTCTTAAAAAACATAATTGGATTTAATAATCGTTTATTTTACTTCATACTACATATATTTAAATAAAACTGGAAAAAACTAAAACATATAGCAGAAGAAGGTTCATACTCAACCTTCAAAAAGGAGACTTTTGAACAACATCTAAAGGAATACCATCCCTAAATTCTTGTTCAACCTTTCTTGTGCGAAGGTAACTTCTTCCAAGAGGATTTTTGTCTACAAATAGAGATCCATTATTGGTCTCAATGCCATATTTGTAATTTGACACTTTCCATTTTCACAATCCATAGGTAATTTTGAATCCCACATCACCAAAATCTTTGTTTCTTTTACATAGTATATTTTAAGAGGATGCAAAGGGCTGAAAACGCTGCTACATTATTGGATCCAATCGCAATTCCTAGATTCAAAGTATAAAAAAATGCCATTGGTTATAAAAAGGATGTCATCTGCACCACAAATACCTATATAACCTTGATTATCACCATAAAAAATACCATGGTATTGTATAATAAATACAAAGATTCTTTCATGTGGGAGGGAAGAGCAAGTGGTAAATGAGAAAATTATTTGAGAAGTTGTAATGGTCATAGGTTCAAATTCCCATGTATCACATATTCCCCATGTGTATGGGTCATGTGGGTGCACCTAGAGGTATAGTGGTATAAGAAAGGAACCGACCTTGTGCCACGCAAGTACGAGCCCCGGCACAGTTGTCTATCCCCCTAGTAAAAAAAATACAACAAATTTTTAATGTCCTTGTTGTTATAGTGTGAATTGGAACTTCCACATTTGTGACAATGACCTCCTAAAGCGACACACAGGTCATAAAAAACAATCATCCAAAATGTACTTAACATGAATCCCCAAATTCAACCTATATGATGGTTTAAACCGTTAGAAGACAATATAGTCCTTTCCTAACTGAAATCACTAAGTTCAAGCCAAAATGAGGACCCAAACACTTTTCATGTCTACAAGGTGAGTGGAAATGCACCTTTCCCTTGAATAGGGGGCATGGGAAATAAAAAGTGCAAAAAAAATATAAAAATCACAAAAATTCAAGAAATACAATAATTTTAGGGTGAATTTCCTCCATTGTCATTGGAAGGCGGGTTTGGTACAGAAAAGGAAGCATATTGGTGTGCAAGACCAAGGATGCGACGCAAGTACAAGGCCAGTTCACAAGGTTGAAAAGTTGACAAAGAGTCAGGTTGATCATGGTTTTGTACTTTTTGGTCATGATTTTGTAGAGTGTGGTATGAGTTAGTTAGAAAGTCGGTTAAAGTTGACCATTTTGTAAAAGACGCAAGCCTATATATAGAAGTAGGAATGTAGTAGGTTAAGCTAGAAGGAGGAAATTGTGGAGATATATAGAGTATGATTGTATGCATGATGATATTCTTGACCTTTGTGAAATATCGATCTGTGTTTTGTTATTTTTCACTACTGTGAAGATGTTTTCTGGGAAACTATTTGGATACATAAAGTAATATCACAGGAAGGATGTTGGTGAAAACTCTTTATTTTGTGTATTTATTCTTTTCTTGTTTTAAATAATGTGATTTGGATTATTTAATGTTGCAATATGGTTGTTATTTCTGAATGATGCGATGTCTCTGTGTTCCTAATGATGTCATGCTAATCGATCTATTTATGAATGAACGTAATGTTGCGATCTAAGGGGTTTATGATATGAATAAGTAATAATGAAACCCATGCATGTATCTCTGAGTAATGTTGTGATAGTTGAACAGTAGATGCAAAAAAACCTCCTTTTTACTGCAGAAACATGGTTTCGACAATTATCCCTCGAACATTCCTACTTTTATATATAGGCTTGCTCCTTTTACAAAATGGTCCACTTTAATCAACTTTCGAACTTTAGAGGAAATTTCAACTTAAAATCAGCCTCCTAAGGAAAACTAATAAAATAATAGTTAAAATAAAAAAATAATATTTATTAATTTTGGAGGAAGAAAAGAAAAAACTACTTCATCATCATGTTTTTTCAGGTATTTCTTGTTTTTTGGGTAGTAGGGCCTATCAAAAGTATGCCGAGTGGGTACTCGTTGGATGGGGAATTTAATTCCCCATCCAACGAGCTCTGCCGATAAAAATTTGAGTAAACACACAAGGAGATATGTCGAAAATACAAACAAAAAAAGTAGCTATTTTAATGATACCTATCCCCAAATTTATATTAATTTTTTTTTAATAGGTGCTCCCTTTTTGAATTTTAAAGCATTTTGATTGGCTAATACATGATGGCATGGAATTTGTATTATTTTTGGAAGGCCCATTTTAAATTTAAATTTCCTCTAATGCTTCTACCACATTCTACAAAATCATGACCAAAAAGTACAAAACTATGATCAAGCCGACTCTTTATCAACATTTTCACCTTGTGCGACATCCTTGTTCTTGCGCGGCATCCTTGGTTTTGTGCATCATCCTTTTCCTTGTGCACCATCCTTCCTTTTTCACACCAAAACTGCCTCCCAACAATTGCAACTCCTAAAACTACTTGGTAACCCTTTTAAGTATACTAAACACTCATTCAAAATGGATATGGTGAACCAAGTGGGGTGATCACACCCAGTTAATGATATCATGCATGAATTTCTCAGATATTATGACACCATTTCTCCTCAGTGACTCATGTACCCAAGCATTTTTTCATGTGTTGTTGAATTCATCTCCCCTATATGACTTCTCCCATATACACCCTTGTAATATTTCCCTTTTCTGAGTTTGTATATAAATGAAGAAAATTATATGTCTTTTCATTATCTTGTTCTCATAAGGATCATATAGAATTTATTTCTTTGGTTACGGTCATTTCATTAAAAGGTTGTATCTTCCTTAGGTTTTGAAAGCTTATTCTTAGGCCTTGTTCTTGTTGTAAGTTCTTTATGGTCAAGTATATATTTCTAAGTTTTAAGTGGTATTATCCATTTGAAAGTAGAATATGTGGTATTTATCCCAGTTGACAACATCATTATTTTTCACTTTTGCATCCCTATGAGTAATAACAACCTATAAAAGAAACATAACTAAAATGAACTAGACTTGTTTTTAATTGATAGAAAACCTATAGTAGTCTAGGTTCTAGGGACTTGGTTGTAGGTCTGGAGAGTTAACATTTTTGAGGCTAGATAAAACAAAACTAGGAATCTATTAACTGAGAGGAACAAAGAATGGATTTGTTGGTAAATTGTGCCTAACATGCGCGTCAAGTACGAGGCGAGTTAGAAAAGAAATTGATATTATCCCCTCATTTGTTTGTTTGTTGGGATATACGAGTATGGGATCTCTAGGTTAAGTGGAAATTTATCAAAGTGAAACCGTGTTTCACTATAGTTTCAAATATTGGACTTGTTTCCTACGTTCCATGTGCATTTGTAGACACCCATCATGCGACTATTCTTCCCAAATATCAATTGTGAAGTGGTGATATAAGTTTTTTGTCCTAGGTTTTACCTATATGGTTGCAAGTGGTAAGTGTTTGATGTACTTAAGACATACATATAACATATACCTTAGTTGCCTTTAACAACGCACATTTTCGTGAGGGTACTTGCACCTCAGGTGATTGTTGTGTGAATGTAACCATAATTGTCTCTAACACTTGCGCTAGTTGTTCATGGGCCCTAATAATCCTAGGATGAGTTTTAAAAGGCCCACGTTTAACTCTTCATTAATTGAAATTATAACTTATCCACCCTAGTTTGATTTTTGGTAGAGTGAGTTTGCTTGGTTGTATCTTATAGATTTTTTAATAGGGAATGTTTATTGTAAATTTTTGACCCCTTACAAGGCCTTGGATCTGAATTTCAGGGAAAATATTGTCTAAATTCAGATGTATGAGTCATAAAAACATTTAATGAGAAGCCACATGTTTTCAGTCATCATAAAATCATTAAACGGAGAGGCCACCCTCTCTCATCCATGGTAATTAACAACTCGTGGTTTTGTTCCATGGTATGGCTTCAAGGCATATTGTACCTCTCTCATCCATGGTATTTCACAACCCATGGTTTTGACCCATGGTATTGCCAAAGTAACATTGTAATAATGTTATAAAAAGTATCTATGCCTTCCCAATAAAGCATTGAAGGATTTTTTGACATCCTACATTTATGTTATTTTATTCAGTTATTGAGTTATTGGTGTTGAGTGTCTTTTCGAGTATGGTTTGAGAGGTGAGGCTCAAATAACCCTCTTTGAGCCTCACCCCTCCATGTCAAATATTTACTCTATGTTATTCTATGCATCAAATGATAACAATTTGCAGGTTTACTCCCTTCCTCTCTCGGCATCCAAGCCTTCCGGGTCTCAGCCCCAATGATCTGAATTTCAGGGGGAATATGGTCTAAATTAAGATGTATGAGTCATAAAAGCATTTAATGAGAGGCCAAATTCTCTCAGTCATCATAAAAGCATTAAATGGAGAGGCCACCCTCTCTCATCCATGGCAATTGACAACTTATGGTTTTGTTCCATGGTATGGCTTCAAGGCACATTGTACCTCTCTCATCCATGATATTTCACAACCCATGGTTTTGACCCATGGTATTGCCCTGAGGCACATAGTAATAATGTTATAAAAAGGCTCTATGCCTTCTCAATAAAGCATGGAAGGATTTTTGGCATCCTACCTTTTTGTTATTCTATTGAGTTATTGGGTTATTTGTTCTGGGTGCCTTTCTTAGCATGGTTTGAGAGGTGAGGCTCAAAGAACCCTCTTTGAGCCTCACCCCTCCATGTCACATATTTAATCTATGTTTCTCTATGTTATGATATGCATCAAATGATAACAATTTGTAGGTTTACTCTCCTCCTCTCTCGGCATCCAAGCCTTTCGGGTCTCAACCCCCAAGATCCGAATCAGTGGTATTAGAGTAGGTACGCTCTCCATGGGAATGAGGGTTTGAGCATAGTTTAGGTTCAAAGATATACAGATATTTTCAGCCTCCTTTTGGCACACACAGATTCCATTGTTGGGCCATACACTGTAAGCATCACAGTTGGTCCTCAGGAAATACAGGATATCTAACTTTCAAGAGGAAGTTCCATGATCTCTACAATATCTGATTTTTCTCTACAAACCCTTGGCATAATTTGTGGTCCTCTACAAACTTCAAATGGATGTTTCAACTTTCATTGAGAGTTTCAGAGGCTCTTCCATATCCCATTGGAAATATACTTCTGTCATCTAAAATGGGTATTTTTCAGTTTCTCATTTACCTTCCTAGTTTGTGAGATATGCTTGTTTGAAGCAACTTATGTTTGGACACAGTGCGACCTCACATACCGCCACTTAAAACAAGTATCAAGGAATCCAAAGAACATATCAAATGCTCTACCATATCTCATTGGAAATATATTTATGTTATCTAAAATGGGTATTTCATGGTTTTTCATTTGGATCTCTGGTTTGAGAGATATCATCGATTGAAGCAACATGTGTCTGGAAAACCAGTGCGCACATGTCTCTTGAGCTTCGGAAACCATTTAATCACTCCTTGGGCCACCACAAAGAGAGTATCTTATATGGATGGAAACATCTCTTCAATATCTCAAGTGTCTCTTCAACGGAATTCAATTTCATCACCTACATCAAAATATATGAATGGATTTGCAGCAAGACATCAACTTCACCAAAGACCATTTTTTTTTTAACTTTTATGAAATCCAATTGTAATCATGGTTTTAGGTTAACCACACAAAACCCATGGTTATGGGTCAACTACATAAAACCCACGATTATGGTTCGGGGTCAACCACACAAAACCCACAGTTATGGTTATGGGTCAACCACACAAAACCTACAGTTATGGTTAAGGGTCAACCACACAAAACCCATAGTTATGGTTATGGGTCAACCACACAAAAAACCCATGGTTATGGGCTAACCATAGAAAACCATTCTCTTCTTTGGAAATTGATACATTGTAATCATGGGTCTCTTTTTAGTATGAAATGATGGGGACCATCGTTTTCTAAGGGGGGAAGAATGATCCGAATTTCAAGGGGAATATGGTCTAAATTTGGATGTATGAGTCATAAAAGAATTTAATGAGAGACCACACACTCTCATTCATCATAAAAGCATTAAATGGAGAGGCCACACACTCTCACTCATCATAAAAGCATTAAATGGAGAGGCCACCCTCTCTCATCCATGGTAATTGACAACTCATGGTTTTGTTCCATGGTATGGCTTCAAAGCACATTGTACCTCTCTCATCCATGGTATTTCAAAACCCATGGTTTGTAGAAATTCTAAATCCTTGATGGCATAAGGAATTTCATAAACTGGCTAAGGATCTAGGCACACAATTAACCTCACAGAGAATTGTAGAGAATTAGCATAATGAGAGAAGAAGAAGAATTAATGAATGATCAATAAATGATAATTGATATTATTACATAGGTAATACATCCTTATAAAGGAAAAAGGAGTTGCATGAAGACAACTCAAGCTAGCTCATAAAAGTAGGCTTACTATTTATGATAAACCCCATAGTTGACTAAAGCAGTTTCCCAATCTATCAAGCACCTCACGAATTAGCAATAGCATGAGTGAGTGATGATGAGTGAAGGAAAGAGATGCTAATCCTAGAATATGGAGAGAAAATAATGGAGGATGGGTTGGAAACAAAAGCTCCCAGTTTCCTAGTTGACTAGCTTTTATATTATCCATAGAAAAGCAGGATAAAGCAGAAAAAGCAGAAAAAAGCAGAATCTGCTATAAGGTCCTGTATACTAATTTTAGACGAACCCAGAATCAGAAATAAATAATTCCTAGGATATGGATGGCATGCATTGACCTTAAGGTGCAAGTGGATACCAACTAATTAAGCTAGTGGGTGAATAATTAATAAAATAACGATTAATTATTTTATCCTTAGTTATGAGTGGGTTTATTATATTCCAACACCCCCCTTTAATCCTGACTTTATGATGATATTCCTGAACTAATCAGAAATATATACGCATATAGGGCCCAACAATAAGGCTATGGTCACCCTTTTACAATTTTATGTTGTCCGAAGAAATGAGGAAAGAGGCAAAACCTCAAGGGGAAAATCCTCCCTCAAGAAAGGACATGAAAAGCAATACCAAAAATGTTGAACTGTTGGTGTTGCTGCTGCTCCAAACTAAATGATGATGTCTAGAGGAATCTTCTTCTTGGGAAGAAGATAAATTTGCTCACCTGGATCAAGGACAACTGTAGGATGGAACCTGGGACCATGTAGAACAATTGAAATCCAATGATGTGAAGGCAATACTGAAGGATCTTGAGACTTGTAATTAGCTCCAAGATGATGATATGACTTGAAATTTGAACCAGTAGAGATGAAATGAGCTCCAGATAGGTGAAATAATTGTTCAAGCGAATGTATCATGTCTCCATCTTCATTTACACAGAGAGGATGTGTGCAAGCGATCATGTAGGAACATAGAGAAGGCATGGGATCAAAGAGTGCAAATGCATGGGCTCCATGGGTTGATCTATCTTTCAAAGAATCCAAGAGATGATAAATAAACACAACAGTAGACTCATGGGAATATACTGGTAAAGAATCCTCTATGGTAGAGGTATGAGAGGAGGAAAGATAGTGATGTTCAAAATATTCAAGGAGGCTCTGAGAATGAGTGCCAAGAACAAAGGAGGAGCTGCAGAAGCACATGGGATCAAGTATGGTAAGTGGCAAAACACTGGAAGGACTTGATTTGGCTAAGCAAACATCCTGGATGTCACTGGGTTGCGTACCATCAAGAAGAGAGGCATGCACAAGGTGTGAGAGGTCTGGCATATGGATCTCAGAATCCATGATAGAAAACATAGAGAACACTGAATGTGTGAGTGAATCATCAATAGAAATAGCAGCTCCATTAGTCACTTATTTTTCATCAACAGCATCATGAGAAGATGAATCAAGATCTTCTACTTCAGGAGACACAGAAAAAGATGGCTCTTCAATATTTGCTTCTTGATTGAAAGAGAAAGCATTCAAATCAAAGAGAGTAGTAGCAACAGGAACTGTATGAGAAACTTCTTCTTTATGATCAAATTCATCAGAGACTGTAGAGGTCGAGACATCATGAGAGAGAGAAATTATTGAGGAGCTAGAGGCACTCTCCATATAGCTAGAAGGATCCTTATTGTCCTTTCCCAAAACTCTATCCAATGTTGTCCAGATATCCTTTGGGGAATCAATTGAATCAATAAGGTAGCGCATGCATGGAGAGATAGATAGGCAAATAGCTCCAATTGCTCTGTCACAGTCATTCAACCAGTCACTTGGCTCTTCATAAGATTCTTCACCAGCTCCAATAGATATCTCATAGAGACCTTGTCTCTTTAGATATGAAATTATCTTCAGTTTCCACTCTGAATAGCTTGTGAATGGAGAAAGAAGAGGAACTGATATTCTTGAATCCATTTGAATTTGAACCTGTAAAATAAACCTGCAAATATGGAAAGGAGGATTAATTAATGAACTCTCAAAGATCTGATATCATGTAGAGCTTTGATA
Source organism: Pseudotsuga menziesii (assembly GCA_001517045.1). Taxonomy (NCBI): domain Eukaryota; kingdom Viridiplantae; phylum Streptophyta; class Pinopsida; order Pinales; family Pinaceae; genus Pseudotsuga; species Pseudotsuga menziesii. The sequence continues at coordinate 176,688 of LPNX010480925.1, forward strand.
TCCTCAGCTCTAATTGCATGAAGAACTTGAACTTTGAGAACCTTAGCTCTGATACCATGTAGAAATTCTAAAGCCTTGATGGCATAAGGAATTTCATAAAATGGATAAGGATCTAGGTACACAATTAACCTCACAGAGAATTGTAGAGAATTAGCATAATGAGAGAAGAAGAAGAATTAATGAACACACATTAATGAATGATCAATAAATGATAATTGATATTATTACATATGTAATACATCCTTATAAAGGAAAAAGGAGTTGCATGAAGACAACTCAAGCTAGCTCATAAAAGCAGGCTTACTAATTATGATAAACCCCATAGTTGACTAAAGTAGTTTCCCAATCTATCAAGCACCTCACGAATTAGCAATAGCACGAGTGAGTGATGATGAGTGAAGGAAAGACTTGATAATCCTATAATATGGAGAGAAAATAACGGAGGATGGGTTGGAAACAAAAGCTCCCAGTTTCATAGTTGACTAGCTTTTATCTTATCAATAGAAAAGCAGGATAAAGCAGAAAAAGCAAAAAAAAGTAGAATCTGCTATAAGGTCCTGTATACTAATTCTAGATGAACCCAGAATCAGAAATAAATCATTCCTAGGATATGGATGGCATGCATTGACCTTAAGGTGCAAGTGGATGCCAACTAATTAATCTAGTGGGTGAATAATTAATAAAATAATGATTAATTATTTTATCCTAAGTTATGAGTGGGTTTATTATATTCCAACATGGTTTTGACCCATGGTATTGTCTTGAGACACATTGTAATAATGTTATAAAAAGGATATATTCCTTCTCAATAAAGCATGGAAGGATTTTTGGCATCCTACCCTTTTTTTATTCTATTGATTTATTGGGTTATTGGTTCTAAGTGCCTTTCTTAGCATGGTTTGAGAGGTGAGTCTCAAAGAACCCTCTTTGAGCCTCACCCCTCCATGTGGAATATTTCTCATGTTTCTCTGTCTAGGCTATTCACATCCTAGATCTCGTTGATGTGTCTTTCTCATAGATGTCCATTATGTTATCTCTTCTCCTCTGCTCTCAACATTCAAGCCGTTCGGGTCTCAGCCCCCAATATCTTGGATGACGAGGGAGGAGGGGAGTAAACCTGCAAATTGTTATCATTTGATGCATATAATAACATAGATAAACATAGAGTAAAAATGTGACATGGAGGGGTGAGGCTCAAAGAGGGTTCTTTGAGCCTCACCTCTCAAACCATACTTAGAAAGATAGTCATCACTAATAACTCAATAACTGAATAAAATAAGATAAATGTAGGATGTCAAAAATCCTTCAATGCTTTATTGTGAAGGCATAGATCCTTTTTATAAAATTATTACAATGTTATTTTGGAAATACCATGTGTCAAAACCATGGGTTGTGAAATACCATGGATGAGAGAGGTACAATGTGCCTTGGAGCCATACCATGGAACAAAACCATGAGTTGTTAATTACCATGGATGAGAGAGGGTGGCCTCTCTGTTTAACGCTTTTATGATGACTGAGAGCATGTGGATTCTAATTAAATGATTTTATGACTCATACATATGAATTTAGATAGTATTTCCCCTGAAATTCGAATCAGCCTTAGATATTTCATTCTTAAATGAAAGCATATGGCTTAATTTCCTCAAGATACCAACTAGGGAAAACCCGTGCAAGTGGATACTTGTGCTTTTTACATTCATTGGATACGTTGGTTCTCCCTTCATGGCCACCTTGAATCTTCCTGGATTCAACATAGGATTTTCAATTTGGTCATTTTCCACTCCAAATGTCATGAATGCTCCTGATGCTTCTCAAGTAGGCATTGTGTGTCAAGAGAATCAAAACTCTATTCCCTCTTTGGATTCACCAGTGATATATACTCCTCCTCATTCTACATCATATGGTGAAAATATAGATACTAGTGACCAACAACATGTTAGCACTCAGAATCGCACCTAAAGGTTGTGGAAAGAAGGATCTCGAGGTAACAACAGAACCACTTTAGGAAATGGATATGGATTCCCCGTTTCTAGAGAGGGATCTCTCACAGATATATATCAAGGCCATATATATTGTCACAGAATGAGTTTCAGAGGTTGGTGGCTTAAACGAGGTGGGATGTATTGGGATATGGAGTCACAATTACAAAGAAACCCATGGCAGTTTGCACAGGAACTGTTTGCAAGAGAAAGGTAGTACTTAGATCACGGTGAATATGTTTTGGGTCTGGTGGGAAAATGAAGAATGATGACATTCCATCAATGTAGAGCACCACAAAGATGAATTCTACAGTAAATTTGGAAGAAACATTTGGTGAATGTCTAAAACAATGGACATAGCATAAGAATATGAATTCCACACCATTATACACTAAGTCAAAGACATGAAGAAAACATAATGGAAAGAAATAACATGAAGTACATGCATGTAAAGAAAGGAAATTACATATTGTAATTGAGAAATACATAGGAATTCTTGCATTTGAGGGCCGAAATTTGACTTTGTTTCTTGTATCAAAATGGGTCAAATTACATAAGAACCAAAATCTCTCAGGTTCCAACCAAAACCAACCCCTTCTCTCTATACAGAGAGTCTTTTTATAGTATTTCTGGCCCCTGAAACTAACTTCGAAATAGGGCTAGAAACCAGTTACGATAAAGATAAAATCCTAACTAATTCAGACGTGGCATATTCACCACGATTGATACATATAAAACAAAATAACATGGAGTAGTGTGAATTCTTGGTTTAACAGCAAGGCAACATATTCAGTTTGCAGGATTGCTTGTATGGAAAGCAACGTCTCAGGATGCCTTTGTGTTCGTTCTATGTGCAATGATGTTTTTGGCCATTGTCCATAGCTAGCACAAAGGTTGGTGTTCCTTCTGTGTTCAGATTTCCATCCAGACCCTTTGTCGCCTGATAAAACTATTATTGGAGAGGGATTTGGTAAATACCACACCACTTTTGATAGTACCACATCCTTGAGGTGGCTTGTCTATCTTGTACTCCTCTTCTCCCAGGAATAGGGTCCTCCTATAGGTTATACGGCATGGAACCTCCTTGGATTAATCACCACCCCAGATAAAGTTGGAAAGTGAAGTGAGTGGAAATGATGACGAAAGGACAAGACCTTTTCTCCCTCCATCCAAGCATTCACTCAGATGGGTCACCTCTAGCAATGTTTTCCATGTACTAAGTTTATGGAGACGATGACCATCTCCATAGGTTTTGGAGGGATACCCACTGGATAGGAAATTCCAGGCACAGCTTCCGCGAGGAAGTTACATTTTATTATGATAGCAATTCCCTCACCAACCCTGTAGGGTCCATCTAATGTGATGAACATCTTTACCTTGACCTCGCTGGCATCAAGGAGTTTCTCTAATGCAATGAACGTACTTACCCTGATGGTTAGAGCTCTCTCGGTAGGAAAACTTAAGAACAATGGAATTTCAAAGGGGGTCTAATTAATTAATAGAAAACCTTGCTAAATAAGCTTCTCAATCAAGGTAGCCATTACAGACTTATCTTAAGACTTTCAGGATTTACAGCCAATTAAATTTCAACCATTTTAACCTCTCCTCAACAGTTACCCAATCTATATCTTCAAATGGTGTTGAGTGAGGCGTTTATATAGATCCAGGAGGTAGGAATCGACGATGGCCCCACCAGGATTCTAACACAATCCACCATCAAGTATATTTATGACAACACACATGATCACGTGGTTCAAGATCCGGTATTTATGTTGAGATACCATTCACGACACCCTTTCTGCTTGCGGTGCCATGCTATCAACCACATAAATGACTTCACATCTCATTCCTCATGATTTCCCATTTAGGCTCATGGCACATGGACTAGACAACTCACATCCAATTATCCTTCATGATGATGGCATCATAATGTCTTCATTCTCTACATATTGTGGTATTTCATCCTGCTTCGTGTGGGGAATGTACTTATTTTCTGCCTCTTAGCCATCAGAACTCTTTTTTGATCATCATACGTGTGATGTAATGACCCTTACAGCTTTTGGGGAGATACATTATGCTGTGAAGCGGATTTCCTTGGTTGTAGATCTGCTCCAACGACGTCTGGACCTTTGATTATCTGTCACTTCTACTCTCCACGTACTTATCCCAAAACATCATATCTTTTCACCTACATCGAGTGAAATTGTGTACAAACACAACCTTTTTCCTTTGATTCTCCCTCGCATGAATTTCAACGAGCGAAATCATTTCTAGCCTTTCGATCAGATATATTTCAATCCTCATCATCCATTTGTAATGGGTGTGTTATATTTCACAAATCTCAACGGATGTTTTCCTACATGTGTTCAATTAGCACAGACAATGACCACTGTGGCTCTTTTCTTGGCTCAATCTAAGCCTTCGAAACTTGCCCCTGTTTAACCCATTTCATGGATTTGAAAATGAGAGACATCATGAACACTTTGATTTAGTGGAATCAACCCCCTTCGTTGATCTGTCGCCCAGTCAAATATGACCTTCGAGATATGTGGGTCCTTTAAATTATCCTGCAAAATGAAAAAGTGACTTGGGTCATGCATATCACCTTTTGCGAAACCTATTATCTCCATTATCTCCCTTCCTATATCTTTGGTTGATCTGCATATATTATTTCTTTATTTGAAGGGTCACCATACCTGCAAACCATTTTCTCTTACTTGAGACGGAATCCTTTAAACCTGAATTTTTTTCTCAGGACCTTGATTGTCCCGTCTTCATACCTCTTCGAGCATTAAAGGTGGCATGATGAGCCTTAAAGTTCATTGAGATTCTCAGTATTTTCCAAGGTTGATAGCTACAAAATTTTGCATACCTTATCCCTCCCTCCAGTCACTCAGTGCTGAACAAAAACAGTGCTAACACAACCTAAAAGGAATAGAAATAAAAAGAATAAGAAGAATATGCAAAGAGAAGGGGGAATGCCACCAACCACTACAATTCATACTTGGGGAAATTCCTTAGTGAATGCAAGTCACGTTAGGGAAATTCATTAGTCACTTCAATTCATATTGGGGAGAAGTCACCAGTCGCTTCCAGTCATAATGGATACAAGCAACTAGCCACCGCAAGTAATTCTCAGGGAAAGAAAACAACCATTGTAATTCATGTTGGAGGAAACCAACCAACCACTGTAAGTCATGCTGGGTGGGGAAGAAATCCACTGCAAGTCCCATTTGAAGTATTGACAATGTTGAGAAACCTAGTTGAATAAGATGCAAGACAAATTTCCCTTGTAAGATTTGAAAAATATATCACCTTACTCATATATGCCCTTCCATTCTGCAGGTTCAAAGAGTGTGGTCTCTATCTCAAGGATATTATTCTCCTAAAAAAACTATTATTTCCCAATGACCCATTTAAACCTAGGTCGATGAAGTGATCGATTCAATGCAATGTTTGAGTGATCCCATTCTTCCATTGGAGAGTGATGATGTTAAATTGGTCAAATCAATTAAATATTTGGTTGATCCCACTCTTCCCTTGGAGAGTGACAAGATTCAAGTGGTTCAATCGATGCAATATTTAATCGATCCTACTCTTCCCATAGAGTGTGACAAGATTCAAGTGGTGGAATTGATGTAATATTTTTATGAATCTACTCTTCCTTTGGAGAGTGATGTGGATACACTGCTAATTAAGAACTCTCCAGATAAGATGGAACTCCATTAACTTGGAATGATCCCTCACCAAGAACTATAATTGATTCCTTTGATTGGAATAAGATATCTTGGCCTTGTCATCCTTATTAAGCACCCTTCCAAATAAGGGTTCAATTTAAACATTGGATGATATTTTGTTGTATTATACACGAAGGAGACTTTGTTAGTATTTTACCTACATATGCTTGGAGAGGTGTGGGATCTCCCAACCTTGTGTCAGTTCAAATACTAGATGATACTTTGTTGTATTATAAATGAAGGATCCTCTCTTAGTATTTTATCTGCATATGCCTCGATAGGTTTGGGTTCTCCCAACCTTGTGTCAGTTTCCATTTAGGTGATATATTTTGATAGAAGATCTAGTTAACCTTTGGGGTTTCTTCCTCAATTTTTTAGTACATATAGTGGTAATATTTTCTTGGTCAATTTTATGGTCATGGAGGGACTTCTGGACTTAAAAATTCTAAGTATGATTGATTATGTATATGATATGAATTTTTTGGTATATATTCTATTTCATGCCATTCATTTTCCTCACAATGAAATCATTGTCACTATTGATCATCTTGAATTTGTTGATATTCCTCATTTTAAACTTTAGATCAAGTATCCCCTTTGTCTATTCCTAGTTTTTGGATAAAAATTTCGCTGACATGGGTGAATTATGTGGACTCATCCTTTTTTTCCAACTACTACTAAGAATAATCCTCTAAATTCATTCTCACCTTCTTGGGACTTGGTTCAAGCATTTTAAGAGGTGATTCATCCAATGGAGACATTGGAGCATGTTCTACACTATGTTGATCCAAGTTAATATTTTGACATGTGTTCTCTCTAGATGGCATCCTTCCCTCAAATTAATCTCTCCTATAAGTTATGATGGAGTCTAAAATTCATTCAAATTTTTATGTCATTTCCAAATATCATCTCCCTATATTGGACACGGTTGCAATTAAATCCAACCCCAATTTTTTGTTTGAGTTTGATCTCACTATTTGTGGATTCTTAGACATTGACATTTTTTAGTCTTTGGACTCTGCCATTGAGTTGCAAATTGATGTTCTTGATGATTTTGAATCTTTTAATGAAATATTAAACTCTTATGATGATGAGCCTATCGCCATAGACTCCATTTTTTATTTCAAATTTTTCCTCATTAGTGTGATCTTATTAAGTGTAGCTAGTGCTCAAGCCTTGACACTCTTGAGTCTTCAGTGGAAGACTCTACCTTGGTAATGAATATTGTTGATGAAATTAAAGTTGAAAATACCCATACCAAAGCGACATATATCATTTCTTTCTTCTTATTTTTTTAGACGTGATCATGGTATTATTGCTTCTTAGATATATGATTTTAAGTTGGATTCATGGTTTCTTAGGGATCACTCTTTGTACATTACTCAATTCGGTCAAGTATTTATACCCTCTATTACAATGCATTTGAACAGTTTCCACCCAAATTTTGCATAGGGTCAAACTCGTTGGATATTGGTGCATCATCCATCTCTATCTACATCTTGCACATGTCTTGTAGAAGAGCCCACCTAACATGGGACATTATAGTCAACACCATATTTCCATTTTGGTCTCCATACTAAGTTTTTTTAGTTTTAGGAGCATGTTTAGTTTTACCATGACATCAAGAAGAATATGCATGGCTCTCTTTCTCATTTATTATTAGACATTCTGTATAAAGATCCCATTTTTGTTCAATCTACATTTTCCTTTGCTCATTGCTACTTGCATATATATGTTTAATTCTTCATTATAAAATCTATTCATAATGTTTCTCATCACTCGCATATGTTTAATTTTCATTATGGACCATATCCTTGGAAGAAACATGCTGACAAGTGTCCACCTCTTTCCAAGAACCTTTTTTCATTTTGTTTTGCATAGGTCTATTACATGTGCTTGGAACATAGTTGCATTCCTTGCGACACTCATCTATTCCATTGTATTATAGCATTATTTTATTGTTTTTCAAGATTTATAATATCAAAATACAAAAAAAATGAATATTTAAAAAAAAAGAGAGGGGGATAGATCTTAAATATCTATTCTATATTGGCAACAACTCATGTCACTCTTGAACAAAGCACTAGTATTGAGTCTACTTCACAAATTGGGTTCTAGCATGGCCTTAGTATTTAAACCATGATCCCAAAGTTTATACTCCTCCAATTGGTTACTCTTCCAATAATATGGATGATATGGTAATGTCTTCTACATTAAACATTATACAAGTGTTCCCTTTGTGTAAAATGTTTCCTAACTCACTAAATTGATTATTCCTAATTTTTCTTAGGCTGTCCTAGTGTGTGTCGTCCATTCCTCAGTTGAATTGAATTCAAAATCCCCCCTTCCCTATTTTTGAGTTATTCTTAGTATTTATAACTACAACCAATGTTTATGCTCATGCTAGTGTGGAAGGTCACCATTGACTTCTCACCGAAGGGTCATGTCTCATAAACATCGACTCATTGCTCTAAGATTTTGATCTAAATTAATAGCACCATGGGTCTATTTGAATCATTGGTAAGATACCTTGTTCTCAACAAATGATACCTCATCATTGGTCATTGACTGAGTAGTTTCCTAGTTGTTCGATGCCATAACCTTTATTCACATTTTGGATTTGTGTTCTTCCTTGGATTCCATTTGTCTCATTGGTGGAACTCCCTACCTCTCTTGACAACTTTCAATATTGGTTGTTTCTCAGAATGTATCTTTTGTGCACTATTTACATTTGGTGCATGTGAGCAACATACTCAATGGTTCCTCCTATAAATTTTTATCCAAGTCCTTTTCCAAGTCAAATAATTTCTTGATACTTCCCCATGTTGTTTTTATGGAGGATTCCCTAATTCCTCCCTTCCAATGGAAATATCTCCATCAACCTCCACATATAATTTTCTAGGAATGGGATTTAGAGAATAGATGGTACCTTTGGGATTATAGTCATCAGAGTCAAGTTCCCTCACTATTGGAATTTGGAACAAATAATTGTCTCATGCTTAATAGATTCTATAAGTTTTCTACTACAATACATCTATTCACACTTGTTAGAATGTAATAGGTACCTTGATTCCCATCATCATAATTATCAGTGGGATGTCTCACATTTGTTAACGGTTCACATCAATTAACAATAACCAAATAATGGTTTCCATGTTTAACTTCAAATTATATATTCACATGTTCAAGACTCGTACCGTTAAGTGGTTTGTATGGAATACCGTCGGCTAACATTAGCACTCCAACATTTTGTTATTGCTCAAGTTGTGCAAGATTGTACCACACACTATCTCATATTGGTAATACTTGGAGAACCCGTTCATATTCACTAAGTTACAGATGTTCTCTTGATATATACTGAGACATTGATCCATTGTGTATCCATTCATGGTTATGATATATTCTGACATGCATCCATTTTGTATCATGTTCATGGCCATGAAATTACATTCAATATATACTGCATGGATCTACTGTGTACTCTTTTTGTGGCCATGATTTTGCATACTTTATACATCATGGATCTACACTAGTGTAACGGATTTGGCAATGATGTTTCATCACATCTGAGCATGGGTATGCCCACCTTAGGGAAGGGAAATTTATGGCACATTCATCTTTGTTGCCAGTATTTTTTGAGCCACTGTCTGGGAACCTCTACCTTGATACCACTTGACTTTCCTCCCTTGGAATTATAATGTATTTCAACCCTGAACTCCCCTTCTAACCTCACATATTGGGGAGTGTCTATTATAGCACAAATTGGAAGTTTCATATTCACAATGATGAAATCCTAAAGGGACACATACACAATAAAAAATAATCATCAAATGTACTTAATTATCATCGTGGAAGAAACCCTAACTTCAACCTATATAATGGTCTAAACCCTCAAAATACAATCCATTCTTTTCCAACTTAAACCATTGAGTTTCAAGCTGAAATGAGACCCATTTTTAGAACATCATACCACCTAGTATAGTATCATACCACCTAGGACCATACTTACATTCATTTTCACTTATGCTACATAGTCCAAACATTGGTTATGATGGATTCCTAAGGTAATGGGGGGGTTTTGGACCATTAATTACACCCAACGCCCACAATTTGGTAAAATAGGAGCATGAGCACCCTAATTAATGAAATTTTGGTCCCTTGGGGTTCTCCCACTCCTTAAATCATGGATCTGGTTTGACCAGAGGTTCCCATGCATTTTTTTGAGTGTTTTTTGTTATTTTGGACCATTTATTGTTTCCTAGAGCCACTCTCACTCAACAATCCACTCCATCATGCCTAATTAACCCTTATTTATGACCAATCATGCTTCCCCAATGTTCACATGGCCATTCGTGATCGTTTGAGGTGGTTTGGGAGCTTATTGGTCCACCTAGGGGGGTTTGAGGTCCAATCTAATCCTGCCACATGTATCCCACCAATTTTCCGCCAAAGGATGATTTTATCATATTTTAATATAATCATGTTCCATACATATTTACATTTTGGACTGTAATAGAAAAATCAGTTATTGGCACCATCTCTATTTGTTAATTTTTCTGTTTTACATTGTTTTCTTCATGTATTGTCAAATTATTTTGTTGTGAGGATTCTTTTAGATTTTATATATGCATGTGGACCATAATTTCACATGGTATCATATCTCTTTAGAGATTAAATTTGAATTCATATATTTCATAGGGTTCGAATTGCAATCTAGGGTCTCCTTTAGTAGATTGAGAGTTTGCATTGAAGGTTGTTCAAGTGTTCTTTGTCACTTCGTGCATAGAAGAAAATGGAGAATTCTCATGATAACTTTCTCACACCATTCTATTATTTTTAGTGGAAGTACGATATGGTGATATATTTGAGATCGATATGTCTTTATAGAGTTACCATGCAGACAGAAAATGAGTCGAACTCAGCTATTGAGAAGCATAAGTATTTCAATAGATTGGATGAAGCATTTGGGATTCTTGGTCTTAGTATTTTGAGGGATATCCTATTTCATTTAGACAGTCTTATGACACCAAATAAAGTGTGGCTCATTCTCAAGTCATTGTTTGGTAATACTGATGAGGTATGAGGCCACCAAATCGAAAATGAGTTGATCACTTTGAGACGATCCAATCTTTATTCACCAAGTTTAAATACTTGGTTATTCAGCTGAAACAATGTGGCACTGAAAAAAATGAAAATCAACTGATTTTGTTAATACTTTAAAATCTAGGTCTTGAATAATCAATTTTTTTTTTGACATTCCACTCAGGCAAGATGGAAGTTCATAATTAGAGAATGCCAACTTTGGTAGGCTTCACAAAGTCTTTGACTCAAGAACAAGATAAATTGGTTCAAATGGGTACCATAAAATCCACCAAGGATCAATACCTTTCTGCAATTGTTTGGAATCAAGCAAAGGGAAAGAAGAATCCCAAGGATTCAAAGCACCAAGAGAAGAAGAAGTAGGAGAAGCCAAAATCTTCTGATGGGGGTTTGAATCCTAGAAAGGTCAAAGGAAATAAGCAAGAGAATACCAAATGCACTTACCGTCATAAATTTTGGCATCCATAGAGTGCATGCAGATATAATACCATTGAAATGATGGTTCAACTCCTTGAGAAGAACAACATTCCCCTTGGATATGGCATAAAGAAGAAGGATGGAGGTTTGAATCCTGGAAACAAGGAGAGATGACATGCACTAGTTGTTGGATATTCTGGATCTTCCTCCTTCATCATAGATTCAGGTTCCTCAAGTAACATGGATTATGTACAAGACTCGTTCTCATATCTGCATCCATATAGTGGTCGATCCATTCGCATGGGAAATGACTTTGAGATCCCAACCAAAGGGATTGGCAAGATCAACCTTGAAAATGGGTGCTTCAACAATGTGTTATTTGTTCCTAATCTTGCAACAGATATACTCTATGGATATCAAATGAAACATAAGTTTTTGGAAAAGAGAGTATAATTCACTCAATATGATGTGGAAATATAAAAAAATTCTATAGGAAAAGTTGTTGCAATGGGTATTGCAGGTCATGAGTCAAGAATGTATAAGTTTTCACATTTTCTTCCTTACTCCTCAGGGAATGTGCTCCTGTCAAATGAAAATGAGACCAGAAATATATGGCATGAGAGGTTTAAACACCTCCACTAGATATATATCCAAGATTTAAGCAAAAAAAACATGGTTGAAGTACTTCCAAGCAGCAAGTTTTCCAAAGGCACATGCAAGGTTTGCATTGTTTGGAAGCATGCAGAGCACACGTATGACAAGGGGATGGAAAGAAGGGATTTCCAAGTGCTTGAATTGATCTATTAATATATAATAGAACCTCCTCCCACACTATCCTATGGAAAGGCAAGGTATGTATTAACATTCATAGATGATTTCTTAAGGTATTGTTGGGTGTTTTTCCAAAAACAAAAATCTGAAGTGTATGAGATCTTCAAAGCTTTCAAAGATTCTGTTGGGAAATGTAGTGGGAAGAAGATGAAGGTATTGAGGAATGATAATGTCAATTAATATATCAGTAATAACATAAAACAAATATTTTAAGAGAATGACATTCAAATGCAACATTCAGGGCCTTACACACCACAACAAAATGGTGTGGTAGAGTCCAAGAATAGAGCATTGAACGAGATGGCCACGCGCATGTTGGAGGCCAAGTATTTTTCTCATAAGATATGGTATGAGGACATAAATTATTCTGAATATGTTCAAAACATATTTCAACACAAATAATTGGAAGATAAAACTCCATTTGAGGCTTGGAGAGGTCGTAAGACAAATGTTTCTCATTTCAGGGTTTTTGGCTCAAAGGCTTGTGCTAAAATTTCTCCCGAGAAGAGAAAATCCTTGAAAACTAAAATAAAGGATTCTATAATGGTTGAATATGATTAATATTAAAATTTATACAATCTATTTGATACCTCGTCTCAAAAAACATTCATTGAGAGAAGTGTACAATTCAAAGAAGATCCCATGCAAGAGGTCGAGCTAGTAGAAGGGGATTGCTCACACCCTCCACTCAATGATGATGTAAGTGATGTTTCTCTTTATTATTTTTCTGATTATGATATTTAATATGAATATTATGGCATGCATGCATATCATGAATCTCCCATAGGTCGAAAATGATATGATAAAACCATACAAGAATCTGGTGATCTTGCAAGAGATTCACTAGACTTTAAGAAGACTATATCTCAATTTCACAATTATTTCTCCACTTGTGATTTGAATATTCTAGAGATGTGTTTTATTATGGTTGTATATGATCCACATTCATATGAATAAGAATCACATGACCCAATATGGAAAACAACCACGAGATATGATTTCAAGTCTTTGCAAGACAAGGAAACTTGGGAGTTGGTTCCTCTACCTTCCAAGAGGAAACTAGTGCAATGTAAGTGGGTTTATACGAACAATTTGGATAATTATAGTTCAAATTTAAAGTATAATGCTAGGTTAGTTTCCAAATTCTTCTGTCAATTCCATGTAGTGGACTACACAGAGACATTTTCACCGGTTTCAAAGATGAACTCTATTATGCTAGTTTTGGCCATTGCTGCATCTAAGCGATGGGAGATGCACCATATAGACATGAGAAGCGATTTTCTTCATGGTGAACTTCATGAGGATATTTTTATGCAGCATCCTGAAGGTTTAATTCATGATCCTTCACTTGTTTGCAGGTTTAATAATTCTCTATATGGCCTCAAGCAAGCCCCAAAGGCTTGGTATTCCAAGATGGACAACTTTCTTCTCTCACAAGGCATAAAAAGATGAAAATCTGGTCCTAATGTGTATTTGAAGAATTTATATGACTCTATTCAAATAATAGTACTATATTTTGATGATATTTTTATCATTGGAAGTTTCATTTCTGATATAGGTTCAATTAAGTCTTCATTGCACAATGCATTTTCTATGACTAACATAGGATTGTTGAAACAATTTCTTGGCTTGGAGATTGAGAAACATGAGGCAGGTACTAAGGTCATCCATTCAAAGTATGCTTCAGACATGTTATTAAATTAAAAAATGGATAAATTTAAATCAGCTAAGTGTTCCTTTATTTCAGGAGTGAAACTAGGTGATTTTGTTTCATCTCCATTGGTGGATAGCATGTTGTATAGGAAACTAGTTGGGATCTTATTGTACCTCACACACTCTCGAAATGATTTGGATTATGAAGTAGGCATTGTTGCAAGATATATTGAGGATACTCATGAGATCCATTTGAATTATTCTTAGAGTATCTTGCATTATGTGCCAGGAACCAACACTTCAAGATACACTATGCTGCTAGTTCTCCACTAGAACTACTTAGATCTACTATTTTGGATTGGGCTGGAGATTCCACTGACAGGAATTATAATTCAGGTTATGTATTCATTCTTGTACATTGTCCCATATTCTAGTAAAGTAAGAAACAACACATTATTTCCCTTTCATCGACTGAGGCACAGTACAGAGGAGCAGTGAATGCAGCTACACAATGTGTGTGGTTGCAAGGCATTCTTGGAGAACTTGGTTTTGCATTTGATTCACCCATTTTCATTTGGCATGAAAATAAAAGTGAAATAAATATTTCCATAGATCTAGTACAGAGACATAGGACCAAGCACATTGATATTTGCATGCACTACATCAGGATCCCGACGCATGAGCAAGTGATATCATTGCAGTATTTCCCATCTACAGATTGTTGACATCTTCACCAAGAGCTTCACATAGAAGAAATTCACCTATATTAGATCATTTCTTGGGGTGGGTGAAACATGGTGATGACTGATATTCAATTTCATATTTTTCTCCATGTCCATTTTAGAGGGGAGTTTTTATTCCCATGTGGTTTTCCTTCTTACCTTGGTTATATGGACAAATAAATTTTTGTAAGAGGTGACTTGAGCCTTAGTTGTCAGAGCCTCAAATTTTGATATGGTTACACTAATTTAAGATTAAGGGAGTTTTTTAGAACATCATACCACCTATTACCATAGTCACATACCACCTAGGACTATACTTACCTTCGTTTTCACTTATGTTGCATAGTCCAAACATTGGTTATGATGGCTTCCTAAGGTAATTGGGGGATCTAGATCATTAATTGCACCCAACGATTTTTTTTTTTTTAATAATGAGCATTATCACCCTAATTAATGACATTTTCCCCCTTTGGGTTCTCCCACTCTTTAAATCATGGGTATGGTTTGACTAGAGGCACCCATGCATTGTTTTTTAGTGTTTTTTTCTATTTTGGACCATTTATTATTACTTAGAGCTAACCAGACTCACCCATGCACTCCAACACACCTACCTGGACCTTATTTATGATCAATCATGCTTCCCCAATGATTGCATGGCCATTCAAGATTGTTTGAGGTGGTTTGGGAGCTTATTGGTCCACCTAGGGGGATTTGAGGTCCAGTATAATCCTGCCACATGTATGATGCCAATTTGCCTCCAAAGGATAATGATTTTATCCTATTGTAATATAATAATGTTCTATACATATTTACATGTTTTACTATAATATAAAAATCAGTTATCGCCACCATCTTTATGTGTTAGTTTTTCTCTTTTACACTGTTTTCTTCATGTATTGTCAAATTATTTTGTTGTGAGGATTCTCTTGGCTTATAGATCTTGATGTGAACAATAATTTCACACCCATTCACTTTTAATTTCTAAAAGGTGAGTGGCCACATGCCTTTCGTTATAGAAAGGCGCATGGGACATTAAAAGTGCACAAAAAGATATAAAAATTATGAGATTTTGAGAAATAAAAAAGTTTTAAGGTGGTTGCACCGAGTTACAAATGCCATTTATAGTTCGTAACCATTATAAATAACCAAAAAACTCTTTAAGAATGGATATGGGGAACCAATATGGGTGATCACACACTATTAATGTTATGCTAGAGGAATTATTCTACTCTTTTAATCCCATTCTTCCCATTTCCCTTCAATGACCCCTATTCCTGAGCATTCTTTAATGTGTTGTTGAATTCATATCCCTTATATGAGTTATCCCTTATATACCCTTGGAAGATAAAGAATACTGAAGTTGGAGTGCAAGTGGTTTGAGTGCAAAGGGACCCTATCAAAGGTTTCAAAAGTTGTCGAGATAGTAGAAAGGTAACTTGTGTATCATTTTATATTGTATTTTAATGGAAATTTGTGATATTTCCTTCCCTCAAATTCATGTTTAAATATTGAATTGTTTAGTATTGATTGGTTTTACAACACTAACCCTTTCAATATCTTAATCAATACTAGTCGTGATTATATCAATGTTTTTTATTTGATTTGTAATTGTATTGATGCAGTAAATATTGTGAGGAAGGTTGCATGACTCTTTTGTAGGTAGCAAGATATTGAAGTGAAGCCTATTGAATCTGAAGGGATGGAGAAACAAATTTCATGCTTCAGAAACATGTTCCCCATCTTCTCTGATATTTCTCCAATGTTTGCATATTTGTTTGCTTGGTTGATATAGTATCTCAAGTTTGTATGGACTATTTTTTAAAAGAGCTTTAGATCAGATTTTCCCCTTTTAGTATGTTGGTGGTCATCCCTAGCCATTAGGAACATTTTATTCACAATACTTAGGAACTTTTGTTTTGTGGGGTTCCATCTTTCTCCATATCAAATTCTAATTTAATGAGTTAAGAGACTATTGGATCACTATTTCCTTGAATGGTACTCATATTTCTCGATAGTTATAATCCCCATAACACAGAGCAAGGAAAATATTTCTAAGGAGTTACTAAACTACCTATTAGGAAAAACTCAAGACATTTCATCAAAGCTAATTTATCCCATGGTAATTTTAATGTTTAAACTTTGTAAAATATCCTTCCAAACTGCCTCAGTGTTCGTATGCGGTTTTGGGATAAGTCAGCTGCGTAGCATCGCAGACATTGCACAAGGCCAAAGACACCGCGCAAGGTGGAAAATGACACTCAAGTTGGAGTTAGAATATTTTATGTATTTTGGGTCATATTTTGTAGTTTTGATCGCATTTTGTGGATATTGGTCATTATTTTGTAGAATCAGTTAGGAAGTAGTTAGGCAGTTGTCTGAGTGGACCACAAATGTAAAGGCACAAGCCTATAAGTAGATGTAGGGTTGCAAGTGTTAAAAAGTCTACAAGATAATGTTAATTCATAAAGTTCCATGTTTTTGCATGTTAAGTAAATCTATGCATGAGTTGAGATCTATTGATTTGTGCACTGAGAACTATTTTGGAGAATCTGTGTTTTGTTGCAACAACTAATATGACATGACAGAGATTGAGCAAAATCATTGTGTCTTTTCTTCTTTTCCTATTTTTCCATTTTCTATGATCCAAAGATGAATGCAATGTGTATCCGCAATATGGATCTGTGAATGATGCAATGTTTCCCTTCTTTGCATGATTTTATACTGTTAGATTTGTTTGCGCATCAATGTTTCACTATAGTTCAGTTATGATAATGTGATCTATTAAATGATGATTTTATTATGTTAAATGCATAAGATGATTGTTTAGATCTATGGAATAAATGTTGCACTAAGTTGATAACTAGATGCACATGGTCCTCCTTCATTCTGTGGAAACTTGGTTCCGTCAACTCTCCCTCGAATATCTCAAGTGAGACTTCATCTGCTATGCAGGTGTTGCCAGATGGGATAAAACCTATCTGGTCTGGTGCTCAGGAAGATCATGGTGGTTTGGGTGTTGACAATGTGGGAACCCTTGTCGATTGGTTTTGTGTCAACAAATGGTTCCGGGTGGAAGGACTCCACGATGAACTCTTTGGATAAGAAAAAGACGAGAAAAGAGATGCGCATGAATATTCAGATTGGGGACTATGAGGTAGATTTGGTTATTTTGGATCTAGGCTCATATGTTAATATTATGAGACATGGCAGAAGATGGGGAGCCCAACACTAGGTTGTTCTCCTGTGCAGCTGCAATTGAATAATCAGGCCTAAGTAACAGTGATTGGGCGCGTGTCGCATCTCGTAGTGGATGTTGAGGGCATGAAAACCTATGATGATTTTGATGTTATTGAAGTTGTTGATGGTGGAGGCTCCTATCCCGCATTGTTGTGGATTGGATGGGCTAATGAAAGTATGGTAGTGATCAATTTTAAGAAGTGAGTGATGACCTTTGAGAATCAGGACATCAGAGTCATCTCTCTGATGGATCCAGTTGAAGGATGAAGATATATTGAACCAGTAAAAGATGAAGTTGTAAGGGGATGGGATCATTCATATAACATCTCAGAATATTATATCCATCTGACTGCTAACGGGGAACTCATTTGGTGCAGCTATAGCTATGCGTTTTCTGACTCTGATGATGCTTTAGAAAATTAGTAGATTACAATGCATGAGGTGTCATTCCAAAAGTGTGGTTTGATTATGCAGTCATTTTGCTGAGTCACAAATGAGATTGTTGAATTACCAATATATGAAGGACTTCCTGAGTTGTCTGAGTTTCTATTGGAATTTGAAGATAAGGTAACAAAACCACAATGGTTGCTGGCATTGGATGAAGCGCTGAAGGCTACTCTAGCATGTTGGTGGACGACCCATAAGAAGTCAATCACTAGATGTCCAAAGTGTCGAAAATTGATGATAGTTCTCTTTGGAGATGCAAAAGTATACCAGCTAGAAGGTACAATGGGAAGAATAGCCCTGATGATCATCTGATTGAGTGTCAAACATTGTGGGAATCACTACCAAAGGATGACTGGGTCCATGCCTTTTTCAACACATTGGATGAAATGACACGATCATGGTATGTCTCAGCTGAGTTACGTAGAGAGATCACTACTTGGGAAGAGTTGATGGTTTTGTTTACTCACACCTTTAGTTTCACGGATACCAATCTAGATGTTCATAATGCAATACAGCTCATCTGTGATGTTGTTCTGAAGTTAGTTCTAGTTGCATACCCCGTGGATCCGCATGTGCATTGTAAGATGCAGTTGATGATCGAATGTTATAATGTAACTCGACGACCCGAGGACGATGATGATCCATGGAACATCATGATCTAAAAAAATAAGGGAGTCAGGATGTATCAACACCTAACATACCGACGGATCCAATGAATCATCCATTAAAGATCAGGAAGGTCAACATTGGGATGGAGGAGAACCCAAAGTTTGCGAATGTCGGGGACTACTTGGAAGAAGAGACAATGGAAAAGATAACATATTTGTTGCATGAATTTCAATATTTGTTCCCTACAAAGTTTTTTGAGATGAAGGGAATACTGGGAGATTTAGGATAGATGAAGATTTTTTTGAAGCCATATGCGAAACTAGTAAGGTAGCGACCGTATCGGTTGAATCTGTGATACAACGAAAGAGTCAAAGATGAGCTCGACAGAATGTTAGATGCTAGGATAATTGATCCAGTTGAAAAATATGAATGGATCATTCCTATGGTGGTCCAATATAAGAAGACGGGTGAGGTTCAGATTTGTGTTGACCTTCGACAACTGAATGATGCATGTATGCATGATCCATTTCTGACACCATTCACTGATGGGGTGCTAGAAGGAGTAAGCGGTCAAGAAATGTATTCCTTCACGGATGGATTTTCTGGTTATCACCAGATCAGGATTGCAAAAGAGGATCACCACAAGACAACATTTTTTACTGAATGAGGTTGTTTTCAGTACACTGTGATTTTGTTTGGGCTGAAGAATGCGCCTTCGATATTTTCTTGGGTTGTTGTCGTCGCATTCAAGGATTTTATTCAAAATTTTTTGCAAGTTTATATGGATGACTGGACACTTTATGGATTGATCAAGGACCATCTAGAAAACCTACAACTGATGCTGAAGTGATTTTGACAGCATCATATCGTGTTGAATTCGAAGAAGTGTATTTTTTGCACACCTTTTGGGATGTTGTTGGGTCACATTGTTTGTAAGCAAGGACTGTAGGTTGACCCCACGAATATTGTGCTGATTTTGAGCTTGCCACCACCAACAAATGTGAAGCAAATTAGAGCGATGTTGGGGCACACCAGATACTACTGCAAGTTTATGCGTGGTTATGTTGTGATCACAGCTCTGATGGAAAGGCCGCTAAAGAAGGATGTGGTGTTTCTATGGAGTCAAGAGTGTCAAGTAAGTTTTGAGATGCTGAAGGCCAAGATGGATTATGCACCAATACTAATTTTTCCTAATTAGAATAAGGAGTTCCATGTCCATGTGGATGCATCATCAGTTGTGATGGGTGTGGTGCCAACGCCACCAAGGGAAGTAGATCTTGATCACCTGATTTCCTTTGCCAGTTGGAAGCTATCGTCTACGGAGAAAAATTAGACTACCATAGAAAGGGAAGGTCTGGAGATGGTATATGCACTACATAAGTTTAGGAAATACCTATTGGGAGGTCACTTTAAGATGTTCACAGACCATTTTTCTTTGAAATACCGGGTCTAATGTCCAATCCTTGTCTATCATCAAAGCATCGATCTATGTCGTATCCCAGGGAAGCTGAGCTTTAATCTCCTCTCCCTGACAATGGCGCCACTTTGTTATCACTCCAGGAAACTCCTCTAGGTTGTTGCTCGAGGATGCTTGGTAACTTAAACTGTTTTTTCGGTTTTTGATATGGATCAAGCCGGATAACATATATAACCTCCCACTCTCAAGACATGCATGAGGCTCACTCAATCACAAGGCTTTTAGTTACAACTTGTTCAGTAGTTTGACAAAAAGGTGCAGGAATGGAGAACTCACCAAGCTAGCAGACTTACACGCATAACACATGCATACAAATGGATAAAACCTGACAAGGATGGTACTTATCAATCAAATCACATAAAATTACCAATAGGATGACAATTATTGGCTTTTAATCAACTTGAAATCACCTAAATGCACATTCAGTCTTAAATACAGTAATGATAAAGAAGATGGCTGAACAAATTACAACAAAAGAGCTCGTATTATGAATAAACCAGATGAGACACTTGCTAATAGGATGGGCTTATAAATCCCCAGAGTCGAACCTTTATTAATCAAAAAATCATGGGATTTATAGCCTCTTACAAAATTTACAAATCTTGAAAGTCTGATCTATTTACACAAAAATAATTGAAAGTAATAGTTTTTTCCCGGATTAGGGCTTCAAACCCTTGCTAACTGTTTGTTTATCTGCTGTGAAGATCTAGTTCACTGAGCGGTCTTTTAATTACTGAAGTAATAGTTGATAACCACCACTGCTGGTTTGCTATGGAATTGCCACCAATAGCCAGTGTATCGACGTTTATCTGAAGTGTCCATTCCTGTTCAATTCGCCCGACACTTTTTCTTTATTGCTGCAATCGCCGATCGGATGTTATTTCCTTTATCACATCAGCGCTCCAAGCCTAACTACTGCCATAGTTTCGGCGCTCCAGGCCTCAATTTTTCTATAGTTTTCCGCCGCGGTCGCTGATCGGAGGCTTTTTCCTCTATTCCATTAGCCCTCCAAGCCTCATCCTTGACGTAGTGTTGGCTCCTTAGTGGGATAACTCGCCGACAATTAGTCTTTATGATCACCAATGATCTTTCATTGTTGTGCTTTGTGAACTTTGTTGGCCCGTATTCCTTTTATTTCCCACCGTTGCAGCTCCCCATTCATTTAACTATCTTGCGGCCTTTTAACCTTTAGCCCTTATGACCACCGAATATTTCATCTAGTGATTGATCGGAAGCCTTAGTCAATTTTCCTCCTACCGTTGTGGCTCACTCATGGACTATTGTGATGACGATTAGTGTTTGCGATTTCCACCACGTAGTCTTTAGTTATTCCAATCCCCAACGTCTTCATCTAGTTGCGGAGGCCTCAATTTTTCTTTTTTTTGCCCTTGCGGCCCTTTACTAGACTAATTTGTCGATGGTTAGTCTGTATTCCTTCCGATCTTTCGGTTCCTTAGTGAACTATTTTGTTGACTAACTGTCTTTTCAGCTCTGACATGTAGTTTTCATTCCCTCCGACCGGTGGTGACTTTGATTTATCAGCTGCCTTTAATCATTATATTCTCCACAGTTGCGGCTCTTTAGGGAACATGATCACCGATAATTAGTCCTTTCAAGTCTCGACGCTGATGAGTCTGTATTGTTTCGAAACCCACAGTAAGTTTCTATTTCACCGTTGTGGCTCCGCAGTGAATGATTTGGCCAAAAGTTTAGTCTTTTCAATTTCTAACTTCTGTTACTAGACTTTGTCAGAATTTTATTTTTTCATATCACTGACATTTCAACACCTTTCAGCTTTACCTTGCCGTTGCTTAATCCTTAGTTCTCCTGATCTGATTTCATCGATGTCGGAGGTCATTGGAAATCTGAATCGGAACGCTTAGTCACTGTATTCTCCGTTGTTGCGCCACCTTTGAGAACTAACTCACTGATCTGTTAAAGTTTTCAAGTCCTGAACTGATTTTGTCTGCGATCAGAACTCAAAACCTCTCTCCATCAGAACTCTTAGTCTGTATTTCCTCCGCCATTGCGGCACCTTTGAGAACTAGCTCGCCGATCTGAAGTCTTCACAACTTCCGATTGATGTTTGGAAAATGTTCTGATGGTGTAAACAGTTTCAGCAATACACCTATTTGCTAAAGGGGTCTTCCACTTTCTATTTATCTTCCATCTTTTGGTGGCTAATGATATGTTCTGATCCTCACCCAATCCATCAAAACCACAACTTTGTGAAATTTGCATAAAAAATAGAGGTCTTCAAAACTGTTAGTGATCTTCATATCCTTCATTGTATCATTTAAATTCTTCATACTATCAAAAATAAATTTATTCTATTTGGGAGATAACACAGTCTAAGTATGCTTGTGACCTTCTTCGTCGCTTCCACATGGAAGATTGTAAACCAGTCCCTTCTCCCTTCCAGTCTGGAGTCAAACTTTTTTCCACTTGTACTTCCCCTGAAGTAGATGCTACCTTGTATCATCAGCTTGTTGGTAGTCTTTTATACTTGACTCATTCCTATCCTGACCTTTCCTTTGTCATTGGTTGTGTTGCCCGTTATATGCAAACTCCTCATGAAAGTCATTGGAAAGCAGCAAAAAGAATACTTCGATATATTCAAGGTACAATTCAGTTTGGGATTAATTACAGTACAGGGGGAAACCTTTGTTGGTTGGTTTTATTGATTCAAATTGGGTCAATGATCCTGATGATTGAAAGTCTACTGCAGGTTATGTTTTCAGTCTGGGATCTGGACCTGTCACTTGGGCTTGTAAGAAACAACAAGCTCTTGTCTTTCTTCAGCAGAAGCAGAATATCGAGCCGCAGTTAATGCTAGTCAGGAAGCTTTATGGCTTCGACAGATCCTTTTAGAGTTTGGATTCGAGCAGCAGCATCCTACTCCACTTTGGTCTGACAATCAAAGTGACATCAAGCTTTCCAAAGATCCAGTTCTACATCAACGTAGCAAACACATTGAGCTACACATGCACTTCATCATAAATCTTGTTCATGATAGTGTTATTGAAGCTCTATATTGCCCTACAGATGATCAAGTTGCAGACATATTCACCAAGTCTCTTACAGAAGCGAATTTTTCTAAACTTTGGTCTATGTTAGGAGTTCAGAAATGTGTCTTTAAGGGGGGATAGGCTCTAATGCCTCCTTCCTTCTCCTAATAGTGTCACTTTTGTAAATCCTTCAATCCTATCCCAAGTTGTTCTTAAGGGGGGATGTTAGGATATTTAGACACTTAGGAGTTAGTTAAGATCAACTTGTGTAATATATCCGTTAGGTAAAAGTGTGTTTCTTTAGTATGCATTAGTATGCATTTGTAAATATTCTAATTCGATGGTCACGATATGTTCTAGACATAGAGTGATCTGACGGTTCAACTTCTCTTAGATCATACCTACCATTGATCCGTGGCTTAACACCCGATTGGTCTATGATCTCTATTTAAAGATCATAGAGGGTCCTTGGCTAGTTGATTGATTATGAGAAGCTCATGTAACTTTCTTTCTTTTGCATAATAAATTGCTCCAAGTAGCTATTTGGCTAGGGCCGTGGACTGTTTCCCTCTTGAGGGTCTTAACCACGTGACAAACATTGGTGTGTTGATCTATGATCTATTTGTGTGAAGTAGTTGCTCAAGGTGTTCGGTCTTTTGGGAGTATCCTGTGTACCCAAACATCAACAAGGTGTTGGAGCATGCACTTACAAAGGTATGTAATGCAAACCGTGATGACTGGGATCTGAAGATTCCAGTAGTCTTATGGCCATATCGCACCACTTGAAAAATATTGATAGGATAGGCGACGTTCAAATTGCTATATGGGTAAGAGGCATTCATCCCTATGGAGTACATTGTTCCAAGTTTGTGCATAGCAGCAATGACAGGCATGGATGATGAAACAAAGTTAGAAGAATGCCCACAAAAAGTTGGTACAGCTTGAGGAAGACCACTTTGTCACAGGTTTCACCAACGCGTTGAGAAGGATCGACAAAAGGCTTGGCATGATCGACATATCAAGAAGAAACAATTTTAGCAAGGTGACTTAGTGCTGTTGTATGACAACAAGTTCATGAAGCATCCCGGTAAGTTACAGATGCATTGGATAGGTCCATATCTCATTAATTTCATTACTTCAGGAGGTGGAGTACAACTGTAGCAGTTAGATGGTGTGATGCTGCTAAAGATATTGAATGGTAGCAGGATGAAGCCCTACAGGATGGGCTCATAGTTGTGTGATGCTTAAGGTATTGCGCGATAGAAAAAAAAACTTTGTTTTTGCATGCTAGGTAGGAAGATGGCACACCAGGAGGAAGTGGTCACACAAGTAGGAGAGTTGGTACCGCAGTTAGGAGGCCATGTCGCAGTGGCCACAAGGCCACGACATAGTCAAATCAGTAATAAATAAAGACAATTAAAGTAGCTAACAGACAACGCTTGTGGATGCGATGCGTATTTATGGCTGATCCGATCATTGGAATGACAGGATTGCTGACGGATTTGGGTGATTAATGCATGATTTGGTTGAAATGATTAAATTTGATTTGGTCATGATGGAGGTGTGATTGGCTCAACACTATAAGAAGGGGTCAAATGCGGTCAGCATTCACCATTGTGAAAAGCTTGAGTTATAGAGTTATCGCAGAAGAATTATGTTGTGTTGCATTGAATTGAGTTGTGGAGATTGAGTGAGTTACCGAGGAAAGTTGGATCAAGTTACCACTAAACATCATGGGGCACTGGTGTGGCATGCAGAGTGAGCCAATCATGGTTGATATTTCGAGAGAAAGGGAGTCACCATTATTCCCAGTAACTATTGAGGAGGAAGTTGCAAGTATGTCGGTAGGATCATCGTCAGTGCCAAAGAAGAAAAGGGGGGATAGCGACCTAACTACTGGTGGCGTCGAAGAAGCAATAGACTAGAACGTCTATGAGGGCATAGGAAGAGGTAGCCATGCAGGTGGGTCCATCGATATAAAGAGTTGTGGAATCAACAACTCATGTAGAGGTGTCCGCTAAGGATATCCCTAGGTATATACCTCCCTATCGACCTGGTGCGCAACTCAGGAAGCTCACCAAGAATAAGAAGTACCAAGTAAATATGTTGGTGATACCATAGGACATGGTATGCACAACAAACATTGTTCCTGCGCTAATGTAGATGAAGTATGATGACCATGATATGCTCACATTGCATGATATTACATAGGAACCCTATGTGCCGATGTTAGCAGTAGGAGGCAACTCGATAGTACGTGTTCCATAGGACTAAGAACACACGTTGGATAGAGCAGGATTGTTGGGATTGATTAACATGCTGCATTTTGGGTGGTTGAATGAGGAAAATACATGCGTGAAGTAGTTGTTGGTCTATTTTCATGGCGGTATTTTGTGGTTGGATAGACCAGTCGCAATCATGGTAGCACAGATATCAGAGATAACGGGGCTTCCTAAGGACCACATGCCTTGTAGTATTTCAAAGGGACAAATGATGATAGGAGTCTCACGATGAAGTTGAATAAGCTCTATGGTTTACAGCGAGATGGGTGGGCATACCACATCAATAGTATCAATGACGAGGCGGTGTGCATTGGAGCAAGGATTTTTCCTAGAAAAGTAGTCAGGAAGAACTGACCCATCCAATGTAACTCGGGGGTTATTGCATGCACAGATCAGTGTGCATAAGAAATCTAGATGAATTGGTTGCTATTTTTAATGAAATAGTTAGCAAAGGATGCAGTGGTAGTCCAAGTGGGAGAGCAATTGTTTACATACAGTTGGCTACTAGTTTTGATTACACTCGTGGCTTGGATGGAGCCAAATGATTATCATGGAATGGAGGTGGATGGAGTAAAGGTTTGTAAGGGTGCACACTACCAAAACCTCTGGTGGGTGAAGGAAATAGATAGACTTAAGGAATGTGTAATTTAGTTCTAGATCTATTGGGAGGCGCTGCAAGCTACAGCTGTGAAAGTCCTACGATTATCCAAGGAAGCTGCGAAGAAATATCAACAGATTGCTCAGTTTTTTATTATCCCACACTCTATTCGTATGCAAGTGCGATGTGACCCAGAGAAGAAGTGGCTTTCAACACCATATATGTTCTGTGATGAGGATCTGGAGACAATTGTTGATGATTGGCCTGTAGCATGGCGAGAACTGCTCATCCTAGAAGAAGTTTCGATAGGTCCACCAGTAAATGCACCAGTTGATCTAGTACCTATCACTAACCAACAAAGTAACCATGATTTGATGTAAAGTCACTGTGGACACCCACTGAATCGGAAGCAGAGCGCACATTTGAAGAATCAAGGATGAAGAAGTGACAGGAATAGGGTGCAATGAGTAGTGCAACCCCATTGATGGAAGCACAATTGAACCATCTCATTAAGGAAATTACAACTGAAATAGATGTGACAATTGAAGAGATGAATAAGCAATAAATGGAAGGCTTTGGTGAGGTAAAAACTTGAATTGATTCATTATTTGATGTAGTTTTGAAGAAGGCACCAGAGGTAGCGACTTGGAAGGACTTTGGCTTGATCAGCACTAGGAGGGGGATTCAGAATGTGAGAATTTTGCCGCATGCAGTTGAGACCAACAATGAGGATCTCAATGCCTCCCTGCAGTAGTCACAAGTTTTTTCCATCGACATCAATGTGTTTTCCACACAATATTGGTGCATATGCATAAGGTCTCCAATTAGGAGTTGGTAGATAGAGAACAAAGTATCAGCAGTTAGTTCTTGCAATCATAGGAAAAAGAGGCAAAAGCACATAAATAAGTTGAAGAGTTGAAGAAGGAACAAGAGTGCATAATCGTGGATAAGTCCAAGGAGATTGAAGAGTTGAAGAAGGAATAGGACCGACTGGTGGTCGAAAGGGCACAAATCTGGGACCGAAGGATGTAGTTAGAAAAGGTAATGTTTGAAGTCTATGACCGAGTGCCAAAAACTATTGCGGATATAAAGTGCAGCGGCTTGGGATGGTAATTGAGAAATTGGAGCGTGACAAAAATATTATGAATTCTTGGGTACATCCAGACACATTGCTAAAACAAGTAGCAGAGAGTAAACACACCATGTAGGATTTGACGACATAGCTAGAGGAGATGGAGCAAGAGGTGAAAATGGTGACTGAGGTGACTACGCAATTTTGGGGTAGCATAGTCCAGGATGAGAAGTTAGAGAAACTGACCAAGCAGTTGTAGGAGGAAGAGGGGAAGCTGGCGATGCTAAAGATGTCACTGAGATAAATGACACCAGTTGTTCAGATAAAAAAGTCTACGGAGCTGAAGAAGTTGAAACAGCGCATCATGAAGGCAAGGGAATATAGAAGAGGCACAGTATGCAATTAGATGAGTTCTAAGATATTGGAGCACAACTTTCTGTTTAGGAAGTTTCTGCACTGCATGAAGTTCAGGAAGGAAAAAGAAGGTTACTGACAAGAATGTGAGAATTCATTAGAGCATGATTTGATAGGGATTTAAGAGATTGCTGGGAAGGTCAAAGAGAAAGTCAAGGAGTTCAGTCAGTAGTACGACAACTTCAAGATAAAGATCAATGAATACTCCATTTGCAGCTGATGTGGCTCGAGGGAAACCCATAAGATTGTGTTGGGGGCCTATTGGCAAAAGATTTTGTAATAAGTTAGCTGTGCAGCATCGGAAATGCTGCGCAAGGTCAAAGAAACTGACCACATAAGCTGGAAAATGGAGCACAAGTCGAAGTTAGAATATTTTATGTATTTTGGGTCACATTTTTTAGTTTTGACTGCATTGTGTAGATATTGGTCATTATTTTGTAGAATCATTTAAGAATAAGTTAGGTTGTTGTCTAAGTGGACCATGAACATAAAGGCGCAAGCCTATAAGTGGATGTAGAGTTGTAAATGTTAGAAGTCTACAAGCTAATGTTAATTTGGAAAGTTTCATTTTTTTGCTTGTTAAGTAATATCTACGCATGAGTTGAGATCTATTGATCTGTGCACTGAAAATTATTTTGGAGAATTTGTGTTTTGTTGTGAAAGCTAATATGACATGACAGATATTGAGCATAATCATTGTGTCTTTTTCTTGTTTTCCTATTTTCCTATTTTCTGCGATCCAAATATGAATGCGATGTGTATCTATGATATGGATCTGTGAATGATGCATTGTTTCTCTACTTTGAATGATGTTATACTGTTAGATCTGTTTGCACACCAATGTTTCTCCACAAGTCAGTTATGATAATGCAATCTGTTAAATGATGATTTGATTATGTTAAATGCATAAGTTGAATGTTTAGATTTGTGGAATAAATGTTGCTCTAAGTTGATAAGTAGATACACATGGTCCTCCATCATTATTTGGAAACTTGGTTCCGTCAAATCTCCCTCAAACATCTCGAGTGAGACTTCATCTGCTTTGCAGGTGTTTTTGGATGGGATAAAACCTGTCTGGGTCGGTGCTCAGAGAGATCGCGGTGGTTTGGGTGTCGACAGAGTGGGAAACCTTATCGACTGGTTTTGTGTCAACACTTAGTAAAATAATAATTTACCAAAAGATGGTCCATTGTCTCACCATATTCTTTGTATATAATACATATTCCAAGCCCCTTCCAAATTTTTTCTTACCATAATCTTATGTAAGTATTTTTTCCAAAGAAAACTAAATAAATATTTTGGTTTTTCTATGAGTCTCTATATTTCAAACCACTCTCCACCGCCATTGTCTTTCTTTTTTTTAAATGTATTGATTTTTTCCTCATATCCTAGTTTAGTTGGAAGAACCCCATTTTCTTTATTTCTTATCCATTTCAACTCATCATCGTGTTCCTTAAGGATTATGGAATTATGCTTTAGGAGATTTGTATAATTTTTCTATTTATTTAGGAGGATCATTTGCTTCAAATGATCATTGTGATCTAGTTTGGATCATACTTTATTTTGGTTCCTATCCAAATGCTAATATCTTTCAGGGTAGAAACCTCCTTCTTAGCATGAGAAGCATTTAATAAATTAAAATTTCCCACTCTGAATGGAAACTTCAACCATGATCTCTTTTAATGCACTTAGAGAAAAGAGCGATCCATTCAATTACATACTAATAGGTAATCTCTATGAGGAATGGCCTATCAGGAAAATGTTTAGGTAGAAAATGTGGAGCAACAAAAGTACCAAAACCCCTGATGTAAATAAAATAATCCTAAATATACTAATCCTATATATTCTAGATAATTTCCCTACTTTATTTTGAGGATCTAGGGGTTGGTTGGTTTAAGCTAATGGAGAATAGGGGGTCCATGAAATTGTCACAGATTTCATAGAAATGCCTCTTAAAATTTGAATCCCATATCTCACTGTAGTAGACATGTACAAGAGTCAAACTAGGGTTATGATCCCAACCCATTAAAGGAAATGCATTCGAAGAACAAAATCAATCAATTAAAAATAGAAACTTGTAAAATTTGGGGTTTCTCTCCCTTGGACCTCTTTTATTTCTCTCGCAACATTTAGGATATTGAATGATAGGAAATTATCCCAATTGAAAACATATCCTATTCTAGCCACATGGTGATTTAATAACATCCATTCTAACTTGAATTGGGTGCAATTTTCTTCATTGTATAACCTAAAGACCATAGTTGCCAACAATGAATACAAATACTTCACCTATTGGAATATGTATAATTGATTTTCCTTTTTTGTTAATGCCTTATCTTCGGTCCACCATTATTTGATGATACGAACGATGCTATGGATTTCATCTCTGAAGGTATCCAAGAACTATTTAATTAATAATATCAGGTTTCCTTGTTTGATACATTCAACCAATAGCTTCTTTTTTAAATGAAGCTACAAAAAATCCAACCTCTTTAACCACTAGCTCGGTCTTGATATCAATGTTTTCGAATCCATATAACCAAGTTGATATAGTGTAATACCTAACACTTGGTTGTGATAGATTAAATATCACAGTCTTCCTAATGTTTTGAAATACTGTCTAGTCTTCATCATCACTTGGAAAATCATCATTGACAAAAAATTTGTAATTTTTCCCCCATTCAAGATCATCTTGGAACCTTGTGAAATTATTTGTTTCAGTGAGCAGCATTGCCTCTACATCCTTCCCCTGGTGTGGAATTTCTTCAACTTCACCTTTTTGTGTTGCCCCCCTACAACCTTGGGATTTCAACATTGTTAATATTGGAATCTTGCAACATAAACAAGCATTGTGAATTATTAATTTGATACAATAAAACCAGTAAATGCATGAATTTTGAGCTTTGATATAGTCTACCTTGACTCTAAGAAAATAAAAAGGGAAAACTTTGAGTAGCAGAGCAGTGAGAGAACATATTTATCTTCTTTAACAATTTAAACAAATAACAAGGGTAAAGGAATAAATGGTGAAATAGTTTTTATAACGTTCAAAAATACATCTCTCTGCAACTGATGTCATCATCGAGAAGAATTGATAGAATATCTAATCTAATGGGTATTGGTTATTGGACATCACTTTACTGAAAATAAACGTATGATATTGTTATAGCTTGATTTTCCACACCTTATGCTTCATGCCTTTATTTTTCCTTATCCCAATGTAGACTCATTATATCCCCCTTGATCAGTGTATTCTTCATGCTTCAGTATAACCTTAAAGTTAGTTTTGAAGATACACGTAGGTGAGAAACTATGCATCCTATGTGTACGAATGTTGCAGCATTACAACCTGCATACATTGGGTTGTTTGCTCAAAATTAAAAAAATTGTGGATTTACCATGCCAAGTCACTGGGGTTACGATCCTTGATCTTCCATATAATGGAAAACACTCCAATTTGAACCTCAATTTCCCATTTGAGAGATATATATTGGGCCATTTTGAAGCATTGGAGGAAGAAAAGCTTTGATATTAAGGAAACTATAGAAAAAGTTTTCCCCATTGCCATATGCTTGAGTATGCATCCCTTTATCCTTGTTGATTGAACTCTTTACGTTCATCTCCCAAGCTCTCCATTGTCTTCGTGATATTTCCTTTTTCATGGAGTATTGAATTGGTGGAGGCCTAGGTGGCGGAAATTGGTTTCTCGATCCTAACGAATTGCCAACAGAGGTTGTCACATTGTACTTATGTTTTGAACAAATAAAAATTTTCTTTTCTCGTCCAATTTCATGTGCAAATGTTTATATTTATTTTCTTGGTATATTTTATTTATACATGTTAAAAATGGATTATGCTAAATTATATCCTAACATTTCATGAATATTTAATATTCTTGGATCCATTTTTTGTTGAGGACAAGTTGTAGAGTTCAAGCATTGGGTCGAAATCTCAACGATAGACTTCTTTGAAATTCCAGTTAAGGTATCGATAAGTATTTATATTGTTATAATTTAGATTCATATGGAATATTTCAGATTATATTTGATTTATGGTATCATGTCATCTATTGCGGTCCACTCCAATCCATATAAATATTTTCTACGTAACAAAATTGGTGACTCCACTAGGGAAGTCTCCTTTTTGTTGGGGTTTTTGGGTGCATTTTTTTATTGAATTGTTATGTGTTTCTATGAGTTTCTAAGTATTATTTATTTGTAAATTAATCCATTAGTAGTATCCTTGTGTGATTTGGATTTTAACTTTCTCCCCCCCCCGCTTTATTTTATATATGTGGGTGACAGTGTTGACAACCGAATACATACGTGGATTGTCTCTTAGCATGTCACGTACATACGTTCTTCTTCTTTGAAAAATCATGTACACTTCAATTTTTGCTTGATATCTTGGCTGGAGTAAATTCTAGGTGGGTTATGAGTGTTGTTGAGTCTTCCAAGGTCCCTATATTGTCTATTCATTTCTTTTATTATGATTGTAAACTCCCTTACTATTAGTTTTTAGGAAAGTTGTTCTTGCCACTTTTTCACTTTTTGTTTTGTTTTTAGTGCATGAGTCATTGATTCTTAGTGTCTTATTGAGCGAGTTTATTTATGCTTGCTACTGGGACTAGGATTTTAGTGATTCCATTTTGAATTTTCATCCATTTATGTTGAAAATACAAAAAAATTGCATATTTGCATTTTTATATGCACTTTTTCACTTTGCATTAAAAGAGAACTTGTATTAGTTTTTCTTCGAATGGAACAAGTCTATGATTCATATAGGAAAGATTGCAATCACATTTGAAGAGAAAGAGATACTTTTTATGAATTTCATTTAGTGGAATACCATTGTTCCATTCAGAAAACAAGTACTTAGCAATGTTTTCAGGTGTGCATATTTACTTTTCTTGTTGTGTAATAACAATAATAGTTGCATGGTCATTTCCATTGAGTAAGCACAACTCATTAAAATTAATTGTTAGCTGGAATATTTCACCTCCTGCAGACAGCAAGGTGTTCCACTGGTTTGAATGGTTCAGATCCAGAACAAATAGAGGACAGAGTTTGAAGACTCTCCCTAGATGCTGTAGATATATGGAATACGAGGCTTTGACAGTTCACTTGTGTACTTGCAAAAAATATCAACATGAAATGAATCAAAGCAACCATAATATGATCTACTGATCTATGCTAATGACTACGGAATCTAGCAATATATATATGCGAAATCACAACAACAACATCATATGTGGGACATAAATCAACTTGCATTAGAAATATGAAGAAGTTTACAACCAAGCCTTAGTGTTGGCATGGATCCCCATGAAACCAGCTCTTCATCCCCAAAAGATCTGACTCTAGCTCTCTATGCTCTCTCCAAATGATCTTGGGCCAAGAATCAATCCAACAGCATAACAATAACTTCAATGTTATCCCCTCAACCATGTCTATGAGCTCATATTTATAGGGATTTAATGGATAGAGATGGTTGATAAATTAGTGGGTGAGGTGGCCTCTAAGATCCTAGGATGAGGGATCTCAAGCTCAACCAACCCACAACAGTAGGGATAAGGCAGTACACGAGGCTTATCATCTAGAAGCCTCGAGAAACTTATCTTTTTCCCTTTTTACCCAAGGTACTGCGCTTCTTATATGACAGAGCAGTTTTTGTAATAACCACCTATGGACCAAGGGCAATGGGTGATGGCACCGCTTGTGGACAACTGATGAAAGGCGGTGCGAGCAGGGGTACCGCTCCTGGATAAAGGGGCATGTGCGGTGTTGGGAATTTGTATGAAAGGTTGATGAAAAACCATTTAGTTTCCACTCCAAAAGCTGGGATTCATGGAAAGTAGGTATGTCGAATGTCTTATCACATGATGGTGAGAGGATTTCGGTATAACATTAACGCTTAATTTAAAATTGACTATAAATATTTCATTTTATAGGGTGCACCAACAATATTAGGTTGTAAGGTCTTGGAATAGGATTGTGTGAGTAAACTTCTCCAAGACCATAAAATAGAGATAAATAGGTGTTTGACCAAGGAGTGGAGAAATCCTTGATTCAATTGGTGTTCTCAGGAAGCTCCTCTTAAAAATGAGTCAATCACAAGGAAGTGTACACGTCGGTGGAGGGGATATCTCCACTACCTTCAGCGAGCACTTTAGATATTTCCAAGATTTTATTTTTATTTTGGGTATTTTGTAGAGATTCAAATTAGTTACCCTACCCATATGGTGGATATTTCCTGCGATTATCTCAGTCAGGTAGTGGTCATACAACACATTCTCTTTATGCGTTGAAGTTGAGGGCCACTATAACTGGTATAGCACCTCCACTTGTAGTGTGTGGGAGTCTCAGGCCTCTCCTAAGAAAGACATACATGTTGCATATCGAGAGCTCATTTACCCTTATTTCTTGCTTTTGTGCACCTATCCTAGCTTCTTTAGGGGTATGATAAGTGTTCGCTAGTTGGATTTAGGGATAGTTGTTACTTGAGTATTCATCTTTGGAGTCGTCATGGATCTAGTTCTGGCTCACCACCATTCTCATCAACTAGCAGGCTTACCACCTTTTGACCCTTCTCAGTTTATTGAGAAGAGGCCTAAATATAATCACAGTGGTTTTTCCCTTAGAGAGTATCTTGGACTGTTGACCATGAGTACTACCTCCAATACTTTAGATTTACCTCCATCCCTTTCGTTTGCATTGCGAGGAGGATTCCATGGGACTCCTACTATGAATACCATATGGGTATGAGGGAATTCAATATTTTCTATTTATTATACCCCATGCCCATCACGCCCTATAGGAATGAATCCTTTTGAGTCGACATGGTCTTCTGACCTTGTACCAAAATTTTCCTCAGGTGTGTCAGGTACCGATGCTCAGTCTGGTCCTTTTTCCACTAACTCATTTAATTTTGGCATGCCAAACATATCAATGAGTATTCCATCATAAATCCAAGTTCACCCTAGTGTTACATTGTCTGACACCATAAACCCTTACATTACATATCATTTCGGGAGTGGTCATATCTCTCCCACTTCTTAGTTTGTTGGAGGGTGTCCTATCCCTTCATTAGAACCTAACAATAGGTATTATCCTCGTATAGGTGGAGGTGGATATGTAAATGTTGGGTTTACAACTTATATCCCATCCTTTTTTCCATCGTCTACATCACCTATCCCTTCAAATGTGTTTATCATGAATAATTTTCCAGTTACTTCGAGTGGTTACTTGGTAGGGAGTGTTTCTTTCATTATGAGTCCCCCCTCATCTAGAATCCATTTGTTGAGAGGGTATGTGCCTCCTCACATGGTTCGGGGAAATATGGCCTATCAAACGGGTAACTTTGTCAATGTTGTGTTCCCTTCCCAAGGAGTGCTGAATATGCAAATACCCATACATATTTATATGGTTCATATGGGAGGAGGTTATTATCTAACTGGTCAAGGACATGGCCATTACTAGAGTCCACCTTATCAGAATCAATATTTCTAAGGGGAATGGAATCAAATGTATCAAGCAAGGCTCCCTTTCCTAGCCACATTAAATTTTCTCGATTTTCCTAGAATTATGAATGAACTGGTTTGTCATGATCTGATATGGCCCTCAATCTATTGTAAGATTCCTTTGGACATCCCAAAATTTGAAGGTAAGAAGGGTGAGGATCATGGTGATCACGTCACTACCTTTCATTTATATTTTTCTTCAAATTCATTGAACCATGATTCTATTCGACTGAGACTATTTCAATGCACCTTTACAGGTCCAATCGCAAAATGGTACATTGAGCTCCTTGGGGGAACTTATCATAATTTTAATTATTTGGCCTTGGTACTTCTTAATCACTTTTAGTTGTTAGTCTGTTATGACGTTCGTACTGATATTTTATCCACCTTTCGACAAGACAAGGCTACTAACATCTATGACTATATCCAAGAGTGGTGTAAACAAAAGGGGTTTATTAAGGCCAACATTTCATCTGAGTTCTTATTGGAGTGGTTCCTTAAGTTGTAATTTCCTTATATCGTAGAAGATGTTTTGACTTCTAGAATTGCCATGGAGGAACTAGCCATTTTCAGAGCTAAGCAATTATATTTTCTGTATGTGCAGTTTGGGCTCCTTTATTAGATCATTCTTGATGCACCAAGATCAAACCATGACCCCGAGTTGAAACTTGCACCACACATCGATGCAATTGTGGGCTCTACAAGTGTGAAATATATGGACCGGGTTACAAATCAAATGAAAAATTTATCCCTTAAACAGTCTACAGTCAAACAAACTACATCTTAGTCCACTCCAACCCAATCAGCGGATGCACACTCTATGCAGTCCTCAAAATAGAAGGCTAACCAGCAACTTGGACATAATAAAAAAATATGGAAAATAATATAAAGGGTGGGAATAAGAATCAAAATGCTAATCAGGAAAGGAACAACAAAAATGTTAGGGGGGACAAGAGTCCTAAATGCAAGTTCAAGTTTCCTTGTAAACTTTGTGGTCAATACCACCTTACACACTTTTGTCCCCATATTGATGAGTCTTAGAAGTTCACTTCATAGATACTAGTTATGTTGACGAATCCCCTTCCTAATAATCAAAACATGAGTTTGAGTGTCTCATCCACTGTAAGTGGAGCTGGGGGAATTAAAAATCCTTCAAGCCATGATGTTGTTCATTGTTGTATGAATATGTTCCCAATATTTCATGTTGCAACATGTTTGCATGATTATGGTCCTTCGTAACTAACTCTAGGAAATTAGGGTCCACACCAGAGATCCATTTGTAGATAGATAAGCCCAAGTTTATACCACTCATGCCAAAAGGAGTCCTTAAGTGCTCACCACATAATCCTAACACCTGAGCCACCCATAACTATTCTATTGTGGAATATCTGTGCCAAACACTATGTGTGATGTCAAATTTGGAGGTGCTCCACATATGTCATGCATAGAGGAACACCTTGTTATTTCTTTGGGAGCTCATGATTTAAGTGGCCCAACTGTGATCATGTTTGATATGGTTGATGTCCAACATCAATTTCCTTACCATGTGTCTTTCCAAATCCATGTGGATTGTCTAAACAAAACCGTTAAGCATGCAGTCATTCATGAATGCACTTCAAAATCAGCTGTGTCTTTGTCTTATTGGAAGGCCCTCGACTCTCCCCATTTGTCTCAATCCATGACTATGATGAAAGAATTTGATGGACGTTCATTCATACTGCATGGAATTAGACCCTCACATCAGCTCTAGTTTGGAGGGAAGTATGTTCTAGTTGAGATCGAGGTGGTTGATGTTCCCCTTGACTACAACCTTCTACTGGGTCAGAACTAGAATCTATTCCATGAAGGTGATCGTATCGACTGTGTTTAGGGTCATATGATTTCCTTATCAAGGAAATATTTTGATGGTCGACCAATTATCATTTACTAATTTTAGTTACTCTACATTGTTTGGGTCCACAATTCTAATTATAAAAAATTCTCAGCCGAAAACTGAGAATGTGGGTGTCGGGATGTATCCTTCACTTATGGGAACCTTTAACTTTTTGTCTCCTATCCTACCTATTGATTCAAATCCCGATGGTGCTACACCATCATTGAGTCTAGTCCCATTTCGTACATTATATTTGAGTGATCCCTATACTCTTCCTTCTTCGTTTGGACCATGTGAAGGATGCTCACCCACGGAAGTGGACATGCCATTGTCTGGAACCCAAATTTATTACAAATTTTTATTTTATGTCACTACAGAACCCAATCTCTCCTCTTTGTGGATGGAAGAGGAAGATATCCTTGTACCACCTGCTTGGGAATTCAATTTGTTGTTCTCGCATTACTGTCTTGACAACACTTTACCTTCTGACAAAGCTATCATCGAGGCCATTTATGGTCCAGAATAGCCTTTGGAGGAGATGCATCATCGATCTTACTTCCTTTCGAAGCTTGAAAAAATTGACCATGATGGATTTTGGTCAGCCTTAATTGATAAATTTGTTCACCCCATGGTCCCATTAGGAACTCATGGTATATATTTCAAATAAAACATGGAAAATATATCTCTGATCGTTCTGATCAACATTTCTTGAACCCATATCAAGATGGAGAATGTTTATATTGGTTTTCATTGTTAACCTAGAGAAATTTAGACATACACTGATCTATTTAAGGAATTTCACGACGTTTTTGTCTTGGTCTTACAGAGAAATGTCAAGGATAGACCCTCACATTGTCGAACATGAGATTAAAACTTATCCTAATGTTAATCTTGTTCAGGAATGCTTAAGAGTTGTGAACCCCCATAAGGAACCCACTATGAAGGCTTAGGTAGAGAATATTCTCAAGGATGGATTCATTTATTTGGTTCCCTTAACTGAAAGGGCGTCCAATCCTTTTCATATAGATAATAAATAGGGAACCATGTAATATACCGATTTTGACCCCATTGCACTAAAATTGTATATTATGTAAATACCATTATTAAATAATGGTGAGGAGCTAAAGGCCAAGGCCCTGCCATTGATTTACCATTTTATGTATCAAAAATTTAATTTTATACTTATGGTTCTCATGCTAATCAAGCACATTATAATTTGAGACATAATGTAAATATGCAATTTAATAAAATACCCACAACTAACTATGCAATGCAACAAGAGATGGGGGCATTGTTTCACAAGGAATAGGGAGGTGTTTTCGCCTTTCACACACCTGGGTCACGTGGCAGAAATCTTCAAGCCACTCGATGTGTCCTTGGGGTAAATTCTTGAGTCAAGGCTGTCACCTTGTTCTTGAATCCTCCGTTTAGGCTCAACTCCTAATGGAGCCAATGGGGGTAGACCCTATTAGGTTACTAAGGCTAGATTACTTAGTATGGTGATGTTAAACTGAATGAGTTACTGAGGAGTTTGAGACTTAACTATAGATAATCAAAGATGGCAAGATACAAAAAATGAACACACGGAAGCACAATGCTGAGACACAATATATATATATATATATAAAGCAAGAAAATAACCAGTTCCTTAGAATGGAGTCAAAAAATAAGATCAATGTACTTGCATGTGCTGTAAGTGAATGTTTTGTGATTGCCTCTTGGTACGTTTTAAGTTAAATTTGAGGGATGAGTTGATTACAATTAGGCGAAAGGGGGACTCCAGATATACCCGAGAGTACTTGGAGTATGTCCAAAACTAAACCTTCACGGCTACCCGCAAGGAATATGTGGGATGAATGGAGTCTCTGGGGCTATTGTTCATAACGCACCCGTTAGGGTGTGATAGAGATCGGTGCCCCAAGGTCACTTTTCAATAAGTTCCTGCTTCCTTTGGGTATTTTGCCACCGTGATGGTTTGATCTAGGTGTTGGATTTTCACTTGTTGGTTGGTTAATTTGGGAGAGTGAGTCCTAATTATACTAGTCACTCAAGTGATTTTGATACAGCTTGACTGATCAGATGAACCGCAGACAAGTGCAAAGCATACACATCAGAGTCTTGTTAATTTTTAGTAAATTTTAAATTGGGTGTTCTTGTTTAAAAGAAAACCCTCCAGGAATCTATTTCGATCCAAGTGGATATTAATCGGGGAATCGAGGAGGGGTTAATTTTATAATAGCTTAAAAATGAATGGTATAAAATAAAATAGATACACAATTCTATTTTCCTAATTAGTCCTACCACGAATCTCTTTCCCCTTTCGGGTCATTCGGGAAGTCGTGGGGTAAGTATTATGATTACTTTGAAATATAAAATATGGAATATGAAATTGGTAATTAAATAAATTATACTACCCTACAGATTATATCAATGCTAGTTTGAACAGAAATGATCAAAAAGCAACAAAAGGGACACCGACGCAAATCCCCCCAGGGGGGATGGGGAATGGGCTCGAAAGAGCCTATTCAGAAAATTAATTTTATTAAAAGTGGTTACAATATCAGAGAACTGATATAATTCCTCTTGATCCTTATATGGAGTGAGATCAAGAGCTTGCAAAGTGAGAAAATTAAAGGTTTTGGTCAAATGGGAGACCCCTGGGGGGATTTGAACGCTCCCGAGGCCACTTCTGAACAACAGATTCCTTTTTTTTTGTTTGTCAAAACTAATAAAAACCAGAAAGAATATCAGACTGAAATATTCCCAAAAGCACTCTGAAAGTACCTTTGGGTCAGCTTACTTTTAACCAAAAAATACTAAGTAAAAACTAGTTTAAATAGGTAAAAAAGGGAACCAAGGAAAGCAAGCTTTCCTTGGGATCTTGGCTTGCCTTTTAGGCAGCCAATATGATTTGCACTGATTGCTAGACTTATATTTTATAACAGCAAACATAAATCTAATGCATGCAAGCTACCAATTTTATTTAAAATTCCATGCAAAAAGGACGATTTCCCTAAAGCTAGATCTAGAATGCTTATGAAACCTTTTAAGTGTGAGATCTAGTTTATGGGATTTGATAAGATAGATCTATGTCAAATTTACTTTTAATATGATAGATCTAAACAAAATCAAAGCTACGAAAAAATTAACCGGGTAAAAGATTTGATTTTGAGGGAGGAAGAGGAGGAGAGAAATGTTGGTTTTCCTTGAAGATCCACAGTGGGGCTTTCAGGTGGAATGTCGAGGGACTATTCCTTTGGAAGATTTTGGAGAGAGTGAAGAAGCAAACTAGATCAGCATCCTCTCCAATCTAGGAACCTGCAACTTAGCTGAAATAAAAAAAACTTGCCAAAAAACTTGTGAGATCCGATTAGTACATACACAGAGATTCAAAATAACATGCATATAAGCTTATAGGACATGCTGAATAAAGATCTCTAAACATGCATCAAAGGAAAGACATGGCCAATAAACGTATTGAAAAGCACCTTTCCTATCAAGATTATAATAAGCTTATTATCAATTTTAACAACGGATCTACAAGCAATTAGCAAATCATGAACACAGATACAGGTTACCTCAGTAAAATAATGGCAATGATCATCCACACATACAATGGCACAACATCGTCTTGCCTCCAAAGATTCTCTTTATTTCAAATGAACAATAACAACAGTACAATAGAAGCAACACCTCAGTCCCAGTTCTAACTAGCTTGGAAGAGGGAGTTGTGCTTGGATATATACAAAAAATAGGACATCCAGCCCAGGGGGGGCTCAAAACCCAAGGAGATAGACCAAATATGATGATGAAGAGTCCATCAATGCCTGATCTGTGTCTAACTGAGCCAGATCTAAGTCTCACTGAGTGCAATTGTCAATCGGAGAGCTGATCTGAGTGACACCTCAACCTGTTGACTGAAGCATGCACCAAAACTCATCCAAATGAGCCAAAACATGTTGAGGAGAGAGGGAGGGAAAAATTCCCCATAAAGGATGCTGAAGATCAACTCTGGATCTGATTTGATCACCTCTTTCAGTCAAGGATTTGTCAGATCCAGTCAATCTGCTTCAGATCTGACTGATTTCAATCAAATCGGCTGAGAATCCACCGATCTATGATTTTTGATTTTCTCCATTATTCATTAGTTTATTAATTAAAATAATCAATAATTGATTTTTGGGGCTTTCTGACCTGAGTGATGGAAAATCACTCAAAACTAGGAAATAGTGGGTCCATGGGTTTACATGGTGCTCTTAGCTTGAAAATGAGCACCTACATGACTGAAACAGATTATTTGGCCCACTTTTATTACACAATCAAATTTTCCAATTAAACTAGTAAAAAATAGCCTAAGTTTTGGAAAAATTAAATTTTAATAAAAAACACCGAAAAAACTAAAAAATTGAAAAATTGAAAAAACCCGGGGGGACTTAGAGATGTTCATATGACTCGGCCATGATGTCTAGCATGTTTATACATTGAAACATAGACTCTAATAATCTCAATAGGCCTAAATGCCAAGCCGACAACCCCAACTTTGGAGGTATGGAGTGAAAAACTCAAAAATTATCAGTCGTTTATCAACAACCAATAATAACCAAGGGAAAAAACACCCTAGGATGATCGGATTGACAAATAAAGTCTAAGAGACTAAGTCTTTTATAGACACTATCATGCTAGGACATTTATTACAATTCCCCCATGGGGTATGAACATGTGATATAGTACAACAAAGCTTCCCAGAAGCAAGACTGAAGGCTCTCTGAAGTCCAAAAAAGTTATCCTTGTCCAGCTCACCAGGTTCACTTGATAAAAAAAACCACTAAGTACAACTTAGGTGGTAACATTCTGGCTCCAACTGTGGGACGTGTGCTTGATCTGGTATTTAAGGCAAGGAGAGGATATGAGAACACCAGAATTTCTGGTTTATATACCCTATAAAAACATCTCAACTTGACAAGAAAAACCTTAGTAGCAAAAGCTTTACATAAAAAACCAAATGAAGCATTAAGCTGATTTATTTACACAACATAAATGTAACTAACTAAAAGAAGCAAAGTTTTATTATAGCTAAGTATAAATGCAGAAAGTAAATGCTCTTTTTCAAGGAGCTTATTTTCCTACTCTAAGCATGATATAAAAAGGGTTAAGTGTAATAAAAAATCCAATGTAACCACCTAAGCATTTTATTAACATAAAAAAAATTCCTTGTCTTTGGTTACCAGCCAAAGTAAGGATACCTTATTCAGAAAATGAAAACCTGCGTGATAATTCAGGATGGGCGGGATGGATGGGAGATCATAGGCATGAACAATGTCATAAAAATTCTTCCCAAACTTGTATGTGCTCATGTAGGCTGCTTCTATCCATGACTGGATAGGACTGATATACCAATCAGAACGATGAGGTAGACTGACTACATCATCATACGGATCATCGGGTCTTATCAAATGATAACTTGTTGCACAAGCCCTAAGTAGCTCCAAATCATAAGGAACCTCTATATGTGAAAAAGATGGTTGATACTCATATTCCACTGACTGCATTACATCTGACTTTTCACAATACTGTTTCTCAATGTCTTCATTACTGATACCCTTGTGCGGCTCTACATGGTATGATTTTGAATGATCACGTGAAAATTCTGAATGCTCCTCTTCCATACCAAGGTTTTCCCAGGCATCCAGATCCGTGCTTCCCTCTATGGATGTATCGTAGATTGGACTTCCACAAATTTTTGAATAGAGACTCCCATTGTTGGACATATCATGGATGGGATTCTCTATAATATTTTCACAAGTTGGATTATCTATGAAATTCCAATAGTCATCACTCCCATCTATGTCATATGTGGGGGACTCTTAATCCATGGCATCGTGCTCCTGCCTATCCATGTCTTCCTTGTATTCATAACAATCTTCTTCAGATAAAATGTTACAAGGCAATAAACTTTCCAAACCTTCATCAACATGAGGAGAACAAGGTCTAGTGTCACCACACACTGTAGTGATCTTATCATAGGTTTCTTTATAGGCTTCTGTTATGATATCATGAAGAGGATCTTCAATAATATCTTCAATCAAGGAAATTTTTTGGACATATTCAATTGGATCACTTGGTATGTGTTGCTCAGTGGATTTCTATAGAGGGATTTCTGGAAAGGTATCAGCATTGCAACGCACTTGAGAATACACCAAATCTTCAATGTCTTTAGCTATGGTGACATGAGGAGAGTCTTCAACAATGTGTTCCATCATGGGCTCCTCCTGAAGCTCTTCAATATGATCATCTTGGATTTTCCCTTCCTCAAAATCTTGCTGTGTATTGGGAGATACCTCATATTCTTTTAAAAGATGCTTAATTGCTTCCTTTCTTAAATAACTACTCAGATGCCTTTTGACCGGAGTATCATGAACCTCCTCTTCACTTAAATGTTCAAGAAGTGATTCCAAGTCTTCAATACCTTGTATCATGGAAAAAGGTCCATCATATGTTTCAGTGTGATACTCTGTCCCAGATAGGTAGAATGTACAGATCTTTTCAAGGAACTTTTTCAAACCATTCATACCACCCCTACCATCATGCCACTTCTCTAAAAACATCCAAAGGAAGCTTGGAAAAGAAGTTATACATTTATTAGGAAGGCCCTGATAGAACCAACAACAGGCCTCACCCTGAAAAGTGCCAGCAAACATTTCCATCATATTGTCTTCATGAAGAATATTTGAGTCAGCAATCAACTGAAGGAAAGATTTGACATGCCAGATGGCCGAGTCACCATAATCTCCATGAAACGTTGGAATCCAGTTATATGCATCCCCCAAACCATCACCATAGTTAGGAAAACCCGGGATGTTTGAGAAATCGATAGGTTGAAACATTAAGGTTAACTGGGAACCATATTTCTCCTTAAATCATCCAAAATAGTATCCATTTGATATAACGATTAAACCTTGTACCGAAAAGGTGGAGCTGTCAAGTGATGAGCTTTAAAGGTTTTAACATGTCGCATGGGCTCATCTACACACAACAAAACTTCACAAGTTTATGAGATAACAGGGTTTTATCCCTTCAATGGAGTCGCCATGTGAAAAAGAAAAATAATCATTTATAAATCTTTTCACAAAAAATATTTTTTGCTTTTCTTTGTAAAAATAAAACTGCAAAAAAGTCAGTGGAGTCGCCAGATGAAAATTAAAGATCTACTCTAAGCATTCATCAAACAAAGCAAAAACAAAAAGGAAGAAAAAAAAGTCGTACTCGGGAATAAAAAGATTTATCCCCGGAAATGGCGCTAAAAAATGTTGCCGCCTTTCACACACCTAGGTCACATGGCATAAATCCTCAAGCCACTCGGTGTGTCCTTGGGGGAAAGTCTCGAGTCAAGGCTGTCACCTTGTTCTTGACTCCTCAGTTTAGGCTCAACTCCTAACAGAGTCAAGGGGGGTAGACCCTATTAAGTTACTAAGGCTAGATTA
Source organism: Pseudotsuga menziesii (assembly GCA_001517045.1). Classification (NCBI taxonomy): domain Eukaryota; kingdom Viridiplantae; phylum Streptophyta; class Pinopsida; order Pinales; family Pinaceae; genus Pseudotsuga; species Pseudotsuga menziesii. The sequence continues at coordinate 221,146 of LPNX010480925.1, forward strand.
ATTAGTATGGTGATGTTAAACTGAATGAGTTACTTAGGAGTTTGAAATTTAACTATAGATAATCAAAGATGGCAAGATACAAAAAATGAACACACGGAAGCACAATGCTGAGACACAATATATATATAAAGCAAGAAAATAACTAGTGCCTTAGAATGGAGCCAAAAAATAAGATCAATGTACTTGCATGTGCTGTAAGTGAATGTTTTGCGATTGCCTCTTGGTGCGTTTTAAGTTAAATTTGAGGGGTGAGTTGATTACAATTAGGCGAAAGGGGGACTCCAGATATACCCAAGAGTACTTGGAGTATGTCCAAAACTAAACCTTCATGGCTACCCACAAGGAATATGTGGGCTGAATGGAGTCGTTGGGGCTATTTTTCATAACGCACCCATTAGGGTGTGACAGAGATCGGTGCCCCAAGGTCACTTTTCAATAAGTTCCCGCTTCCTTTAGGTATTTTGCCACCATGATGGTTTGATCTAGGCGTTGGATTTTCACCTGTTGGTTTGTTAATTTGGGAGAGTGAGTCCTAATTATACTAGCCACTCAAGTGATTTTGATACAACTTGACTGATCGGATGAACCGCAGCCAAGTGCAAAGCATACACACTGGAGTCTTGTTAATTTTTAGTAAATTTTAAACTGGGTGTTCTTGTTTAAAAGAAAACCCTCCAGGAATATCTTTCGATCCAAGTGGATCTCAATCAGGGAATCGAGGAGGGGTTAATTTTATAATAGCTGAAAAATGAATGGTAGAAAAGAAAATAGATACACAATTCTAGTTTCCTAATTAGTCCTACCACAAATCTCTTTCCCCTTTCGGGTCAATCGGGAAGTCGTGGGGTAAGTATTATGATTACTTTGAAATATAAAATATGGAATATGAAATTGGTAATTAAATAAAGTATACTACCCTGTAGATTGGATCAATGCTATTTTGAACAGAAATTAGCAAAAAGCAACAAAAGGGACACAGACGCAAATCCCCCCAGGGGGGATGGGGAATGGGCTCGAAAGAGCCTATTCAGAAAATTAATTTTATTAACAGCGGTTACAAAATAAGAGAACTGATATAATTCCTCTTGATCCTTATATGAAGTGAGATCAAGATATTACAAAGTGCAAAAATTAAAGGTTTTGGTCAAATGGGAGACCCCTGGGGGGATTTGAACGCTCCTGAGGCCACTTCCGAATAGAAGATTCCTTTATTTTCTGTCAAACCTGCTAAAAAATAGCAATCATATCAGACTGAAATATGCCCAAAAGCACTCTGAAAGTACCTTTGGGTCAGCTTACTTTTAACCAAAAAATGCTAAGTAAAAACTAGTTTAAACAGGTAAAAAAGGGAACCAAGGAAAGCAAGCTTTCCTTGGGATCTTGGCTTTCAATTTAGGAAGAAAATATGATTTGCACTGATTTCTATATTTATCTTTTATAAAAGCAAACAGAAATCTAATGCATGCAAGCTACCAATTTTCTTTAAAATTCCATGCAAAAAGGACGATTTCCCTAAAGCTAGATCTAGAATGCTTATGAAACCTTTTAAGTGTGAGATCTAGTTTATGGGATTTGATAAGATATATCTATGTCAAATTTACTTTTAATATGATATATCTAAACAAAATCAAAGCTATGAACAAAGTAATCGGGTAAAAGAGTTGATTTTGAGGGAGGAAGAGGAGGAGAGAAATGTTGGTTTTCCTTGAAGATCCACAGTGGAGCTTTCAGGTGGAATGTTGAGGGACTATGCCTTTGGAATGTTTTGGAGAGAGTGAAGAAGAAAACTAAATCAGCATCCTCTCCAATCTAGGAATCTGTAGCTCAGCTGAAATAAAAAAACTTGCCGAAAAACTTGTGAGATCCGATTAGTACATACACAGAGATTCAAAATAACATGCATATAAGCTTATAGGACATGCTGAATATAGATCTCTAAACATGCATCAAAGGAAAGAGATGGCCAATAAACTTATTGAAAAGCACCTTTCCTATCAAGATTATAATAAGCTTATTATCAATCTTAACAACGGATCTACAAGCAATTAGCAAATCATGAACACAGATACAGGTTACCTCAGTAAAATAATGGCAATGATCATCCACACATACAATGGCACAACACCATCTTTCCTCCAAATCTTCTCTTTATTTCAAATGAACAATAACAACAGTACAATAGCAACAGCACCTCAATCCCGGTTCTAACTAGCTTGGAAGAGGGAGTTGTGCTTGGATATATACAAAAAATAGGACATCTAGCCTAGGGGGGCTCAAATCCCAAGGAGATAGACCAAATATGCTGATGAAGAGTCCATCAATGCCTGATCTATGTCTAACTGAGCCAGATCTGAGTCTCACTGAGTGCAATTGTCAATCAGAGAGCTGATTTGAATGACACCTCAACCTGTTGACTGAAGCATCCACCAAAACTCATCCAAATGAGCCAAAACATGTTGAGGAGAGAGGGAGGGCGAAATTACCCATAAAGGATGCTGAAGATCAACTCTGGATCTGATTTGATCACCTCCTTCAGTCAAGGATTTATCAGATCCAGTCAATCTGCTTCAGATCTGATTGATTTCAATCAAATCGGCTAAGAATCCACCGATCTATGATTTTGGATTTTCTCCATTATTCATTAGTTTATTAATTAAAATAATCAATAATTGATTTTTGGGGCTTTCTGACCTGAGTGATGGAAAATCACTCAAAACTAGGAAATAGTGGGTCCATGGGTTTACATGGTGCTCTTAGCTTGAAAATGAGCACCTACATGACTGAAACAGATTATTTGGCCCACTTTTATTACAAAATCAAATTTTCCAATCAAACTAGTAAAAAATAGCCTAAGTTTTGGAAAAATTATATTTTAATAAAAAACACTGAAAAAACTAAAAAATTGAAAAATTGAAAAAACCTAGGGGGACTTAGACATGTTCATATGAATCGACCATGATGTCTAGCATGTTTATACATTGACACATATACTCTAATAATCTAAATAGGCCTAAATTCCAAGCCGACCACCCCAACTTTGGAGGTATGGAGTGAAAAACTCAGAAATTATCAGTCGTTTATCAACAACCAATAATAACCAAGGGAAAAAACACCCTAGGCTGATCGGATTGAAAAATAAAGTCTAAGAGATCGAGTCTTTTACAGACACTATAATTCTAGAACATTTATTACAATTCCCCCATGGGGTATGAACATGTGATATAGTACAACAAAGCTTCCCAGAAGCAAGACTGAAGGCTCTCTGAAGTCCGAACAAGTTATCCTTGTCTAGCTCACCAGGCTCACTTGATAAAAAAAACCACTAAGTACAACTTAGGTGGTAACAGGAGCGAAATTATTCAAACCTTTGAGCCAATAGTGTAAAGAAAAATTTCAATGAGAGGACCCATAAAATCTCATCTACCTTTTTTGTCTTGTGCACCCAATCATTTATTTCTTCCAGAAGTTGGTTGAGGCAGTTAATGCCTTGGGAATGGAAGAGTGTGGCAGTCAAAATTCATATTAGGGAAGCCATCAGTGTTGGGAAAATTAATTTTTGTTTGTGGGGAAAGAAAACACCCACAAAATTCTGCCCATTCCATTCCTCACCCACCTTTTCCTCTTCCTCATGCAGTTGGAGCTAGTTGGGAGTTTTCTTCACGTTTTTTGAAGTTTCCTTCATCTTTCCATGTTGGGAAGTTAATTTTTGTGTTGATCAATGGTTGGGAAGAAAATATTCACAATTGTGTGTTTAGGGAGGTTATTTTTTGCCCCTACAATTCCCAATAACGTTTCTGAAACCGAATTTCTCACCCAAGGTTGATTTCCCCATCTTCAATTTTTTGTTTTTGGTTTGTAACATGTTTTCCTTCATACCCAACATTTGTATTGTTATGCTATGTGCACCCTTGTTTTGGTCTGTAAGACTTAGGAGTGGAAGAGGCCCAAAATTGTCTTGATAAAAATAGTGAAGAGAGGAACCTCACACAAAGTATCAAGAGGGGCTAACTTTCTTCTATGCACACTTTGAAGAGCACTGGAAGGGAAGGTATTGCCTGAGGGACTGTGTAGCAGTGAAAGGAATACTTCCTTTTGTTGGGTGTGTAGGTATTGTGGACTCTAATCTATATATATCTTGTGCAGGTGTCCATAGCTCTGTAGTTGAGCTCACTAGCTTAGCAATTCACCCTTTCCATTTCCTTAGCAGCCTGATAAACCCAATTGTAGAATGTACTAGATGAAACTTGATGTGTGTTTGACTATGTGTGAGCCTACTATTCCCTAGTTCCTTGTGGAAATCATTCCCAACTCGGGGGTGGCAGTTGTGCTGAGAGATTGATGAGAACAACTAGGCCTATGGTTGGGTGGGACATTGTAGTGACATAGCTAGTTGCGGGAAGCTCATTTTCAAGATGAGTGCTCTCTTGTATATTATTTTCAATGTATTTGTTTTAGAAAGTATTATGAAAATATTGAATGACTGAATGAATGAGATTTGTTTCTGATGTATATTATTTCCTTATGCATCTTCATATGTATTTTTAATTTCAATGCATTTATGTTTATGTTGATGGGGATAGATGCCTAGTTTGATAGACATGAGCAGTCAAGTCATGTCCTTTCTCTCTAGGAGAGAGGGGAGGGGATGTGACAAACCATACTTGTGTGCATTAATTTTAGATATCTGAATAGAGCATGTCCTAAATATTACCTCCCCACTCCATTTATTGATCATATTTTAGATGAGTGTGTTAGAAGCAATATTTTCTTGTTCATGGACGGTTTCTATGGATATAATTAGATCCCAATTAAACTTGAGGATCAACATAAGACTTCATTTAAAAATCCTTGGGGTATGTTTTCATACCGAAAATTCCCTTCAACCTTAAAAACATTGGAGATACTTTCTAGTAGGAAACAACCTTTTCATTTCATGGCCTTAAATGTATAATCAAAGTCTATATGTATTTCCTTTATGCTCACTCTCTCCGGAGAGTGGATCACCCATCACATATTTGATTAGTATTCAATAGATGTTGCCATTATCAAATTCATTTAAACCCTCAAAAGTACATCTTTTGTGTTAGGTCTGGTCTCCTATTGGGGCTCATTGTTTCAAAAGAGGGGATCATGGTCAATCCATTGAAGGTTGAGGCAATACTTCAATTTCCTCCCCCACATGCAATTAAACAGCTTCAAAGTCTTAAAGGGATGGTTAATTTCTTACGTCGGTTCATTGTAAACTACTCCAACTTGACCAAGGGTTTTATGTGCTTGTTGAAGAAGGATACTTTTTTCTTATGGGATGAGCGTTCCCATGAATCCTTGTATGCTCTTAAAAAATCCTTGGCATCGACCCCTCTACTTATTCCTCCATACTATAGTAGACACTTATTTATTTATGTGTACAAGTCTCAAGAAATGGTTGGCATGGTCCTAGTTCAAGAGTATGATGATCTCCATGAGCAAATGATCTACTATATTACCAAGAATATTATTGATGCATAGATTCAATATACTCATGTGGATAAATTGACCTTAGTGATTGTTCCCACATTCTAATGATTACAACATTACATTTTACTTCATCATACCATGGTTGTAGCACATATCAATCCATTTCAATTCATCTTGATAAGACAGATGATAGGGGAAATACGATAAATGGATTGTTATTTTAAAAGAATTTGAACTTTATTTTTCCTCTACAAAGTCTAAGAAGTCTTTTGTATTTGTGGAGTTGATGTCATATATTCCTAGGATTGATGAGGACATGGTTCATGAGGACTTATTCATGGATGATCACATTTTACTCATTTCATCTATTGACCCTTGGTATGGCGATATTATAGTCTAACTTAGGACTCTTTACCAGTGACACTTTTTATCATCATGGAGTGGATTCCATATTCCAGTGTTGTTTGACTTGCGAGGAGGCTGAGGTTTTGTTGAATGACTGCCACAGTGGGGCATGTGATGGTCACTTATATGGGATTTCTACAACTCAGAAGATGTTGAGAACGAGTTACTATTGGAATTTGATATTTAAATATTTCATTAATGTGGTAAATGTATTCCACCCTTGCCAACTTTTTTCTTGAAATATGTGCTCACATCTCGCTCCTTTGCATCCCATCGTCATCGTCGGTCCATTCACCAAGTGGGGGTTGAATTCATGGATTGTAGCCTAGCTTCATCTGGGGGAATCATCCTATTATTGTTGTCATATATTAACTTAGTAAGTGAGCGGAGTCCATGCCTACAACCAAATATGATTGTGATACAATTGCCCATTTTTTGTTCAACCAAATTATCACTCGGTTCAAAATCCCGAAGGAGATTGTCACTGATCATGGAAGTCACTTCCAAATCAAGAATAATTGGCATATTAGGTTATACCATACTTTATGGGACTATCATACCATAGTTAATAATTCCACCAGTTTTTTGTTGTACTAGTTGGTTCATGGGGTGGAGTCAATTCTCTCAGATTAATGTGAGATCCCTTCATTGAAGCTATTCATAGAGTTCCTTCCTGACAATTCTGAATTACAACAATGATTAGTACACCTTGAGCGGCTTGATGAGAAGCATCGAGATGTTGTCATGGAAATATAAGTAAATAAGCATCATGTTAAGTCCCAATATGATAAGTATGTCCATCCTCATCAACATAACGAGGGTGACTTGGTCCTATTGTATGATCAATCCAACGAACCATTGGGGCAAGAATGTTCAATCGTATGTGGCATGGTCCTTACATAATGAGGTGTTTCCCAGAGAAATGAGATTATGAGTTGGGTAATTATGAGGGAAATGTTCTAAAGGATCCCAGAAATGGGCTCTAACTTAAAAAGTATTATGCCTGAGTCTCCAGTTTGCTATGGTACCTTGTATATTACTATACAATTTTGCTTAGTTTTTTGTTTTTCTTGTGGTGTCACCAATTTGTTGACATTCTTCCTAATGGTTTCCAATTGTCAACGGAGTCTTCAATGTACTTAGGATTTGTGGATGGTTCTAGCTTCCATACAACGAATGTAGCTTCTGTCTCTTGGGTCATTTATGCACCAAGAGACAGACTAGTGTGTTAGCACTATGTTCGAATTTTTGAATCATAGACTTCGAAGGTTTGAAAGACAATCTTATTTGAGAAATTTCATGGGAATGCTTTTCGGGTTATTTGGTTAACAAGTTTCGCCATCAAGATTCATTGGATAGGGAGTGGATCCTGATCTACGGAGATAGATCATGCTACATATTTGAAACATGCAGTGGCAGGATAGGCATAAAATGTGTCAGGCTTAAACGGTCTAGATGCAAGGTGATGTAGATCGACGATAGAAATACATTCCACCAGTGGGAGATGCGAGGTAAGGTTCAATATTTATATTTGAAAAGGTGGTTAAAGGAGAGAAGTGTTGAAGGGTCAATAATAATGCAGAGTCGGATCGATGGACCTAAAAGATTTCGCTTGATGAACATGTGCGAAGGGAGAAAATTTTCCAAATCTCAGAAAATTTTAAAGGAATAAAAGGTCGGACGGCTGAGATAAAGGTGGAAATAGATCTATGGTTATAGTCAATTCCGCAATTTGAACTAGCATGGGTGATGTCAAGATCTCAATTCATGAAAAGTTGTAGGGGCTGTGAGGATCTACGATCAAATATAGGGGGTCGGGAGGATCAACGGATGAGAAGCGTTCAACGATTAGAAGTTGCACAAGCGATCAAATAAAAAATGATCATCAGAGCACTAAGGTTCTCATGATTGGATGGTCTCGATGAAAATTGATCATGGGTCAATGGCTGAGGTCGATCTCTCTTAATCAATCTATACATGTTGATGTTGTATAAATTTGATATGAAGGGTTGTTTATTGATGGCTTGGATTTAAATGCATGTGGATGATGGATGTGGAAGGTTTCCAGATCGAATGGTCAAGAAAATCGTAGGACCTTAAGGGACGCTCCCATGCACGATATTCCTCCCTGATAGATTAATCGATATCCCCGAAACCATTTGTAGCATGTGTATAGGAGAAATCATCCCCACAATAGTTCCATATCACCCAAATATAGATATCCATCGTATGGTCAGTGTGTGGAGTCTGGAAAATATCATGAGAATCTATTAGGTAGAACAACGGATCCACTCTCCAGACGAAGAAGGGTAAATGCGACAAAGTCTATTTCCTGCTTCACAGGAGAGAAAGAGTGTGAGAACGTCCAGTCCATATGCCTTAAATCCTAGGTTCAACCAAATAGGGTGACGCCCAAAAATATTTTCTGCAGCAAATAGAGAAATCCCGCAACAAATAAGGCGATGTGAATAGATCTCCGGCAGGTAAGGGATCACTCGACTCATGCCTTCACACATGTCACCACCAAGCTACTAAATGACATAATGTGTGAGAATGCTAATAGGTCATCACTCATTCCAGTCTCCCAGTCCTATATATAACACCACCTTTCAAAGCCATTGAAATGCATGGCATGAGCTAGTATAGAGGAAAGACCCAAAGTTTCATTTTGCTGCAAGTCCCTAGATTTTTGAGAAATTGGAGATGGAAGTATGGTTCGAAAAGCTTGTCTGTCTAGGTTTATTTATGGTTGGTGAGCTCGTTTCCATGCTCATATGTTTCCTTTGTTTTTCATACCAAGGATGGCACCAGCCATTGAGGATACTCGTCTTCTGATATACACACCCCCAGCTGCGCATTTCCTGGATACTCATGTCTCATGAGGTTTTTTCTAGGACCTCATGATACCATCGCTACCTCCAAAGCTTCTACACAAGAGGACAGTCATAGGCTGCGCTGTGTGGGAGCGATTGTTTGGGAAGGAGCATCAGGGGTCCAATGCCTGCACCACCCTCTTTGTGAATTCCACTTACCAAAGGTGGTGGGGGGGGTGGAGGAACACTCCACTGTATTTCTTGTGAGAGAGCCCACCTCAAGGAAGGTGAGTAGTATAAGAATGAAAATACACTGCATATACTTGTCTTTTCTAGAAGCAATACAGCCTTTCTTCTAGGCCCCTAGTCTAACAGTGTTACCCGGAGAGGGGAGGGATGCGAAGAAGGCTGAGCAAGGAGGGGACACAAAATTTCTTTCCAATTTGTGTCCATGCAGAAATGTGCCTTTGAGCATAAAGGTGAAACAAAAAGAGAGGTAGAAAACATGCTACTAACTCAACAAGCCAGCTAGAGGTTTCGAACCCATTCAATGATGACCCACTTGAAAAGCAGCCTGAAGACATCATTCTCAAGATCAACAGGCTCAGCAATAGAAACATCATGCTATCACCCAGACCGAGCATGCACACTAACTCCATGATGTCTGTTTCAAATATATGTAAACCATGGAAGAAGTACCACACTATAGTTGATAAGTTTTGATTGTGATTGTAAATAGTTTCATAGCCACTCTCGAGGATTAGCCTTTGAGGTCTGAGGAATTATAAATATGATTCCCATAGAGGGAAGAAGGGTTGGGAATTTTAAAGAGAAAAGTCTCTCAATTGTAATATGTTTTCATTTCTGAGTTGAAATTTTTTTTGCAGAGATGGAATGATAAACTCTCATGGCAGAGATTCTTGTGCCATCTCTTTCTTCAATAAGTAACTTTCTTTAAGTGATTGTCTTCCTATTTTCATTCCAGTATGTATTTTATTTTCATGTTTGGGAATTAGTGTATATGGACTAGAATTCATCTTACATGTTTTAGGTCCATTGTTCAATCATTTTCAAACACTTTCTTCTAAATTCTTGCAAATTCACATTTGTAATGTCCCCAACCCTCCGACAGGTGAAGAGGACGCTACCGAAACTTCTATCTACCCAGGAAAATAGCCCCATGAACATACACATAAAAATTGAAATGCTTTGAACTAAAATATGCATTAATTATTACCATACAACGGAAACAAAACCATACATTCAAGAATTCAGCATGTTCATTGTAATCCATTATCAAATGTAATTGCAGGGATTTAAAAACAAGAATACTTATCTTATGAAGAAGAATGCCCTACAACCAGCTATGTTGCTGTAACGTTCTACCCAACCATAGGCCAGTGTGCTCCTTAATCTCTCAGCAACACTCCCACCCCCGAGTTGGGCATGATTCCGCAAGGAAAAGGAAAATAAGCAGGCTCACACATAGGAAAAGATATGTCAAAACTCAGTCAAGCCAACAAAGTTGGGTTTATGAGACCAAGAGTACACAACAACACATAACTAAGCCAACAAGTTGGGTTTATCAGGTTATCAGGAGATGGAAGTGCTATCTTCTAAAATAGTGGGATCACTGAAGAGCTAAGGATACCTTCACCAGAACTAGCTTGACTCCTAAGACATCCACACACACCCAACAAAAGGAATCATTCCCTTCTCTGCTACACAATCCCTCAGGACATGACTTCCCTTCCAGTTCTATTTAGGGGGTGTAGAGAAGAGAGACAACCCTCTAGCTCTGTCTATGAGGATCCTGCAAAACACTAGGTTTGTCAAGTAGACTCCTTTCAACTCCTATACAGTCCAAATACCAATCCACTATGCACACACATCAAAACAACCAGCACAACAATTCATAGCTCTGGGGTTTAGAGGAAAACACCACAGAACAAAATCGAGATGACAATTTGGTTAATACATAGCTCATACTGAGCAATTCAACTCCAGAGTCGTTCTTGGCCCTATCGTGGCCCAAACAACTCGAGAATAACCCACAGCAACCCAAAATTCGTGGGGAGACCAACAAGCAATTTCTCAAGTGCGTGGGGAAAGAAATGCAACCTGCATGAAGATGAATTCACATGCCCAGACCCACAACATGAGGAGAACTACAGAAAGAAAAATCGTGAACATGAGGTAGCTCTCCCAGTTCTCTGCGTGAGGAAAATACCAAATCCTGTGCGTGAGGAGAGAGAACAACCGTCTCTACATGAGAATGGAAAAATGGAAGAATGGGGGTCATTTTTTTCTTCCTACCCATGTGAGGGTGAATGAGCTCCCTGGTGGAGTGTGCGTGTGGGAAAGGACTAACAGTCCTACCACACACCACTGCCTAAGAAATAATTGTCCCCAACTAACTCCATAGTATTTAATTTGGTAGTTGAATGAGACAAAGAAATGTGAGTAAGACAAAACATGGGTGACAGCTAAATGGGTTCATTAGTTGACACTTGGATTTTCTCCAATGTATCCCAAAGGTTAAATAATCCCCCCTCCTTATCCTTAGGAAAATCATGCCCTTTTCATTATGGTTGCATTAACATAGCTAGTTGTGGGTATTTTTAATTAAAATGCATGTTTACATGATGCCAAAATTATAATGTGCCAGATAGCATGATGTACCATCGGCAACGATTTTAATCGCTGAAACATAAAAAATATAATCCATGGTGGGGATTTTTGTCGTATCTCCACACCATGATTAATTACAATATATACATCATATACATTTTAATGCAAATGGGGTCAAAACCGGGGTGTTACAACTTTAACTAGGTGCTTTGTTAGATGGGTTGTCTCCCTCTATTTGCTAATCCATTCACTAATTACTCTAGATTGAAGAAACGGTGTCTGTCTTGCCTCTGTCCATTAATTTTTGCACTTCCTACCTCCCGCAATCATTTTTCAACTCTGATAGTTGACCCCATGCCCTAATGGTTTTTCCCCCCGATTACCCCACGCAACCTTATAAAAACAAACTTGTTCTATTCAAAAATTTGACCTTCTGGTTGTTGTAGATTGAATATCTTGAGTATGAAAACCTTGTAAATAGTGAGAGATCCCTCTCTGATTGTATTGGATCAGAAATGCAGTCTAAAGCGGTTTTGATGTTACCCCGAGATCAAGAAGGTTGCGCATTTTTCACCTGGTGACTCCATTTCAGCTTTCAGTGACTCCACTGGTGATATGATCCAGAGATCTAGTTTTCAAATAAGTCGGGAGGCTCCACTAGGGAAATGAGCTCATTGTAAAAATATAGAAATGCATGATCAGAGGATGAGGTACTCAGGTTTCATTTTCCTCCAAGATGTTTTGTCCTTTTCTATAAATATTTTATTATCTATTGCTAAGTATGTTAAAACAGTTTTTTAGTACGCCTTACCCCCAAAACAGAACCAAGAATTTACTCCGGTATATCCTTCTTTACGAACTGAAAGTCCTCTGTCACACTGTACATTTGATTTTGATCGAAATATTTCATTCAAAACACATGAACTTAAAGGTCACCCTTGTGAAACTCATGTAACCTCAATGGACAATACTTCCATTCCACCTAGCTCTTTTTCCTCCATTATCCCAAACCAGTACAGACCCCTTCACTTACCTCTTATTCTTCATGATTTCCCTGCAAAACATTACAAGTATCTTCCAAAGTTGATGGGGAAATTGAGAACCTCATGTCTGAAAAGCATTTACAAGCCTTTGAGCATTTCCTTGATGTTTTTGAAGTTGAACATGTCGATGTCTGCATGAGGGTTATTTCCTTATCTTTGCAAGGAGATGTTAAGGAATGGTTCAATCACTTGCAACATGAATTCATAAACACATGGGAGGAGTTCTCTGATGTATTTCTGAAGTTTTGGGGTGAGAGATGACCTTTATACTAAATACTTTCAGAATTCTATTCCCTAAAGAAGAATGAGGATGAAACCATGTCTAGTTTTAACAAGATATTTTCTAGTTTTTACTATAACATGCCAAAAGAAATCCAGCCCCTTGAAAATGCAGCTAAACTTCAGTATGCAGCTGCCTTCCTCCTGAACTGTATTTGCTTGTTCTGGAAATAAATCCAGTCACATTTTAACACATTTTTATGGATTGTTTGGAGGTTGAAGAAAATCTTAGGATGTCTAAAAATTCCTCAGACCAAGACAATGATGATAAAGTAGAAAATAAGTTAAACTTGGTTGAGCGATGTAAGAAAGGAGAAGCATTCCATGTGCACCACAAATCATCCCCTAGTAAACAGAGGAATGGTCAGCTCCAGGATTCAAAAGAAGATAGCCCTGCTAGTCTGTTTTTCGAAAAGTGCAATCAGCCTGTTGCAAATTCTACTAGTGGTGATTTCAAAAAGGAATTCGAAATGCCCATATATGATGAATACGAGGATGAATGTCTAGATATTATATCTATAGAACCATTTGTGGGATTGAAGTTTGTTAATGAAGAGAAACTGACTATAATCCAAAACCAAAAGGAAGAAAAAATAGGGGGGCAGTGAGTGTGCTGAGGATGGCAGTTTACCTTTGTGTTACTCATCGTTTGAACTGATAAGGTAGAGACTTAAAGCCTCCAAGTAGAAACAAAAAGCTGAGGATATGGTACATTTTATGAACTTGTTTGAAACAGAAGATGAGGAGGAGGAACAATCATCTAGTCAATCTCATCTTATGGGTGAAATAATGGTTTGAATTGAGGTATTGGATCACAAAGCAAGAGGCGAGGGTTCCCAAAGTAACTCGTCCTTAAGTCATTCACATTCATTATTTTCATTTTTCCATAAAGAAGGGTCATGTTGGCTCGATTTCGTTGGAAGGAAAAATAACATTTTTGCTGAAACATGTAAGGAAGGGGAAGTTTTGAATTCCTAAAATTTGAATGAAATTGTGGCTATGTCATTTTCAATCAATCATGACAGTTCCTTTCCAAGTCTTGTTGGAGATCAGTTTGACAGTATACTAGAGGAGTTACATTCTGGACAGCTCTCCTATGGTAGGTGAAAAATGGAATATGTTGAGAGCTGTTATGTTTTATATGATTCGGTGGCAGAATACATGGAGGGGATAGGTAATGGTAATGATTGGTTATATCTCTACTGTAAAGATCAATTTCTTTATTATAACCTTCTTCCATTTTGTCTGTCATATCTGTTCTTAATCAAGCATGAAGAAGAAATAGAATTGTTAGATAAATTGCTTGATTGGCTTCATTGGAAGTCGGAGTTTACTTGATTAAGAATTTGTGCTCAGATATATAGGGTAGGTAGGTATGAATAAGCTCGAGACAGGGCAAGCAGTTCCTTCAGTAGTTTTTCAATTATAAGTTCAAGTTTGTAGTTACAGTCCTTTTCAATTTCCATAATACGACTAAATGATAGTTTACAAGTTGATAGGAACTTGATTACAGAGCGGTTCAAGTTTGTGTTTCAACTCAAAGAAGATGGAAGGTTACAGAGAAAGACTGAAAGCAACCCAATGGAACTGGAACCTGGTCTATGGGGTTCTTTGCTACCTCACTGGGAAGATAGAATCCCTAATGGAGCCAGTTGTTAGCACTATGTTTGAATTTTTGAATCATAGACTTGGAAGGTTTTAAAGACGATCTTATTTGAGAAATTTCGTGGGAGCGATTTCCGGGTTATCTGGTTAACAAATTTCTCCATCAGGAGCCATCAGATAGGGAGTGGATCATGATCTACGGAGATAGATCATGCTACATATTTGAAACATGCAGCGATGGGATAGGAATAAAATGTGTCGGGCTTCAATGGTCTAGATGCAAGGTGATGTAGATCGACGATAGAAAGACATTCCTCCAGTGAGAGATGCGAGATAAGGTTTGGTCTTTATATTTGCGAAGGCAGTTAAAGGAGAGAAGTGTTGGAGGGTCAAGGATAATGCAGAGTTGGATTGGAGGCCCTAAAAGATTCTACTCGATGAACATGCATGAAGGGAGAAAATTTTCCAAATCATGGAATATGTTAAAGGAAGAAAAGGTCAGACGGCCGAGATAAAGGCAGAAATAGATCTACGGTAATAGTCAATTCCATGATCTGAACTAGCATGGGCGATGTCAAGATATCAATTCACGAAAAGTTGTAGGGGCTGTGAGGATCTACAATCAAATATAATGGGTTAGGAGGATCAATAGATGAGGAGCATTCAACAATTAGAATTTGCACAGGAAATCAAATAGGAAATGATCGGCGGAGCGCTAAGGTTATCATGATTGGCTGGTCCTGATGAAAACTAATCATGGATCAACAGCTAATGTCGATC
This sequence comes from Pseudotsuga menziesii, assembly GCA_001517045.1. Classification (NCBI taxonomy): domain Eukaryota; kingdom Viridiplantae; phylum Streptophyta; class Pinopsida; order Pinales; family Pinaceae; genus Pseudotsuga; species Pseudotsuga menziesii. The sequence goes on from LPNX010480925.1 coordinate 236,159, forward strand.
TCCCCTAATCAAGTTATACATGTTGATGTTGTAGAAATTTGATATGAAGGCCTGTTTATTGATGACTTGGATTTAAATGCATGTGGATGACGGATGTGGAAGGTGTCCAGATTGAATGGTTGATAAAATATTAGGACCGTAAGGGTCTCTTTAAGGTCGATCTGATAGTTGAAGGGACACTCCCGTGCACGATCTGCTTCCTCGAAAAATTAATCGATCTCCCCGACGCCATTTGTAGCATGCGTACATGAGAAATCATCCCCACGGTAGTTCCATATCACCTAAAGAAAGATATCCATCATGTGGTTGGCGTGTGGATTTTGGAAAGTATCGTGGGAATCTATGAGGTAGAATAGCGAATCCGCTCTCCACATGATAAAGGATAAGCACAGAAAGGAGAATCATTCTATTTCCAACGTCATAGGAGAAAAAGAGTGTAGGAACATCCAGTCCATATTCCTTGAATCCTAGGGTCGACCATACAGGGTGACACCCGAAAATATTTTCTGCAGCAAATAACGAAATGCCACAATAGATAAGGCAGCATGACTAGATCTCCAATAGATAAGGGATCACTTGGCTCATGCCCGTCACCACCAAGCTACTCGACAACAAAATGTTTGAGAATGCTGACCTTCCATCACAGATTCCAGTCTCCCATTCCTATATATAACACCACCTTTCAAAGCCATTGAAATGCATGGCATGAGCTAGTATAAAGGAGAAACCTGAAGTTTCATTTTGCTGCAAGTCCCTAGAGTTTCAAGAAATTGGCGATGGAAATCTGGTTCGAAAAGCTTGTTCGTCTGGGTGTATTGATGGTTGGTGATCTAATTTACATGCTCATCTGTCGCCCTATTTTTTCATACCAGGTATAGCACCCGTCATCAGGGAGCAGAAGTGAACAACTTTGAGAGATACACCCTTCTTCTGATAGCCACACCCCCAGCTGTACATTGCCTACATACTCATGTCTCATGAGTGTTTTTCCAGGACCCATTGATACCATCACTGCCTCCAAAGCTTCTGCACAAGAGGACAGTCACGGGATGTGCTCTGTGGGAGTGATTGTTCGGGCTGGAGCATCAAAGGTCCAATTCCTGCACCACCCTCTTTGTGAATTCCACTTATGAAAGGTGGTGGGGGGGTGGAGGAAAACTCCACCATATTGCCTATGGGAGAGCCTGCCTCATGGAAGGTGAGGACTACAAGAATGACAAGCCACTGTAGAGGCTTGTCTTTTCCAGAAGCAATATGGCCCTTCTTCCAAGCCCCCTGTCTAACAATGTTACCCATAGAGGGGAGGGTTGCGAAGAAGGCTGAGCAAGGAGGGGACACAAGCGGTTTTGCCAATTTGTGTCCATGCAGAAAGGTTCCTTTCAGCACGGAGGTGACACAAAAAGAGAGGTAGAAAAACATGTTGCTGACTTGACAAGCTGGCCATAGGTTTTGAACCCTATCAGTGATGGCCCACTTCAAAAGTGACCTGAAGACATCGTTCTCAAGATCAGCAGGCTCAGCAGTAGAAACGTCGTGATGTCGCCTAGACCGAGCATGCACACTAACTCCATGATGTCTGTTTCGAATATATGTAAACCGTGGTAGAAGTACCACGCTATAGTTGTTAAGTTTTGATTGTGACTATTAACAATTTCATAACCACTCCTGAGGATTAGCCTTTGAGGTCTAAGGCATTATAAATAGGCTCCCCATAGAGGGAAGAAGGTTTGGGATTTTTCAAGAGCATGGGATCTCCATTGTAATATGTTTTCATTTTTGAGTTGAATAAAAAATTGTATTTTTCTCTTAAATCTTGAATATGCTAACCCACACATGGGGTACCCCGACCACATGTCTTTGCATAGCCTCTGGTAGGTCCTTGACCTGTACCATAGGAATCATGTGGGTCAAGCAAGCAAGCTTTCCTTTCACATTCTGTAGCATCCACTTGAAATCAACATCGATCATGCCATCTCCTCTACCTATACATCGGTGCCATGGGTAACCCTCAGTTCGTCATGGACCTATGTCTATGAAAAATAAACCTAATGTCAATACATGATGCCATCGAACCATATTTTTTCTTTCCTTAAATAAAAAATACCAAAAAATAAATATTTTAAAACAAAAAATTCTTCTCACCTATATCCCCAAATGTGTACCCTAGTGGTAGTGGCATGCCCCTATCTTTGCTAAAGTCTATTCTTACATAGGGGTAGTCATCTATGGTGATCACCTGTCACTACCACTAGTCGAAGAAGTCATATGTGAATGGAGAAGGAACACTTCCACCTCCTAACCTCTGCATCACCTTAGTCCAATGATTCTGGGTTATATCATGTGTACCATGAGGAGGGACCTCAACTATGGGGCTAAGGCCTGGTACCCTCTCAAAGAAGAAACTACATAGTATGCTAGTGAACAGAGATTTCTTGTCCCAACCAATTTTACATTCTATCAGTTAATAATTCATGTTTCCTAGGAAGGAAGTGCTCCAATCATAAATGGTGGGACTCATACACTCCATTGGATAGAACATAAGAGGCCACGATTCCTGATGCAATGATGTCCAAATCGATATCCTAGCCAAAAATAGGATGATCACTTTGAGGCTTAGGCTCTGAATTGCACAGATGGGGAATTGAATTCCCACTTTATCAATGTTGGGAAGGTAATATGCTGCAATGTACTTGTCTATATTCATCCCCCCATCGGCTCGATGATCCCTAATATTTATCACATTTCCTCAGTGGGATAGTCCAATGATGAAGTAGATGTCTTCCACCTAAATATTAAGAAGCATCCCATCTATATTGAATGGATTTATGTCTGGATCGCAATAATTGATGAGAATTTGTAGCAATCTTGGTTGTGCCCTCATGCTCCCAAGATTCAAAAATTTGTAAATTCCACAGCTCTGCAATGCTTTTGGGGAACATAGATTACCATGCATATCTCTATCAACATCGCCACATTATTGTTATCTCCAATGAACCACCATCCTGTAAACGAAAGAGATATTTATGAAATAAAACACTTAAAAAAATCCTCCCACGGTGCTCCATGTGGGTAAAAGTCTAAACAGATGTGTGGTCATGTGGGAAGGATTTTTTTTTTCCTACATAGACCCATACCTACATGTGACCTGATGATATACCACTTGTGTGGGCCAAGATGCCCATTTTTCATGTTGAAAATCCAAAACATTGACCATAAAAATGTGAAATAAAGACTATGAAATGAAAGAGCTTGATGATAGGATTTTCTTGGTCCATATGATTGTCGATTGAGTTGCATGTATCTCCCAGAATCCGTGTTTGAATATCAAGCGTGAAAATATCTCCCAAAGCACTATTTGTGGTAAAAAACCAAATGGTATGCTAAATTGTCAATTTTTTACTATTTATAAAAACATTTACCCACATTTCTATAGTTTTCACCCTCTCTTTAATATTTTACAAATGTTATGGACTAATATGGTGGTGTTAGGTCCCTTTGTAATGCAATTTTGTCTATCCTTAGTTTATTTAGACCATTTTCAAACTTGTTCACGCCTTTGGTAGGTATAAATATTAACTTTCATATAGGATAGGATCATGTTCTGCCAACACCATTACACTATCTTATTACTATGTCACATAAAAATTAGGTGCGTACCCTCTTTCTAACACCTTCTCGATGCTTATAGAAGTGTCATTATTTAAGTGGTATATCTCTCCTAACCATGGATACGCTCTTTAGAAACTGCTTTTCCATTTGGTTCCCATGCCAAAGTTCCACCTTAGATTTGGGATTCCCTTATAGCCCCACTGTGACTTTGAGTAGAATCATCACGTTCCTTCTTATATATTATGCTGGCAATTTCATATAGGGACTCCTTGTTTATATCAAGTTGTAAGTGCATCACTTTGTCTGCTTTCCTTATTGACCCTCACGTCAGCTCCTCGCTTCAGAGTTATAAGCCAAATTTCTTGAGCTTGTCTCAATTATATCCAAGAATATTTTATTCCTTATCCTTTTTATCTTGATTACCCCTCACCCTAGAGGAAGCATCCCCCCGACTTTCCATATCCTACACTCCTTTCCTTGCATTGAGCATAGGTATGTTCCACTGCTTGGAACTAGTTTGCTTGTCCATGAAACTTGTTTCCTCTTCATTGTACCAAATTCACATTTTATTCTTTTTAAATATTTTATAATATGAAAACGACCAAAATACTTTAAAAACATAAAAAATCGGACGGGAAGATAAGAAATATCTTATTATGTTGGAAATTTTCGTGTTGCCTTTGAACATAGCATAGTTTATGAGACCACCCATAATGGATCAGGTTTCTAGTATGGCCTTAGGAGATACAATCATTATTCATAGTTTTCTCCATCGACTAGTTAAGCTTCTAATCCCTATGGATCCTCTATCTATGCATCATGTGTCACAGAGTTGTCCCAGTATGCACATTTGAGGCTATGATTCCTAAGTGTCTCCATTTGTCTCATGCTCTTGTTCAAAGTAAGGTTTTATCCTTAGTAAGTCATTCCTCATATATAATCACTCTGCATGTCATCCATCCAAGTCTCTTACAGATATTTTGTCCTACCCTGACACCCTGGTCCTACTTTCATCATTGGTAGGTGACCTTGATCTCAACAGATGCCATCTCATCACCAGTCACTGACTGAGTGTTTTACCTTATGTTTGATGGAAAGAAATCTATTCATATATTGGGATTTTTTCCATGTCTTGGATTCCATTACACCCTATTATTGGTTTCCTCCACTCTATCAGTAGTTTTCATCATTGGATGTTATTCAGAGGATCTATTTCGCATGCTACTTTCATCTGGTATGCACAAGATATGCACATGGTTACTGGTCCATGCACATCATGTTCATCTGATTTATGGCAAATCATCCAACCTAGTTATGTACCTCGTTTTGGTTGACAGATGATGCATTAAGTCCCTCCTTCCAACAGATTCCATTCCATTGACTTCATATCATTTATTCTGGAATCGAGATCTAGAGTCAGTTGAGTGCCTTGAGTCTTGTAGTTATTAGTGTCTGGTTCTCTCACCATTGGCAGTTTAGGAATACATGAATTCCCATGATCAATGGATTATTCATGTATTTGACCTCAACACCTTTATTCTCACTTGTTGAATGCACTCATTTACTTGACACCCATTTTCATCATCGATGGGTTGTCTCATAGTTTCTAATGGTATACCTTAATGGTTGGTAATTAGATGACATGTCATTATTTTTTACCTCAACGCCTTTATTCATGTGATGGGACATGTACCATCGATGGTTTTTGTAGAAGACCTTAGATTATGCTGAAATTCCATATATGCTACTACCTCGATTGTGATAGTACCTATGGGATTTTAGTTATCATATCATAGCAATGTACTTCACTATGTACCAGATGTCTTCATTCAGTATGGATACCATACTCTACTATATATTGTACATGGTTGTGACCACTTATGACATATTCCCATTATGCATATTCATGGACATTGTATCTATATGTATCCGGGATTGCTATATATACTCCATATCTGTAGTCATGTATTGAGAGTCATCATTGTACTATCCTAACAAGTGCCTAGTTCTTTTTGCTGGTTCTCCACTGCTCCACTTCTAGGAATGTTATAATGTATTTTGGCCATCATGTATCCTGCAGATCTCACACATTAGGGGGCATCTATTATACCATGATTTTCCACACCTTATGCATCATTCCTTAATGGCGTTTCCTTGTCCCTATGCAGACTCACTATATCCCCCTTTCTTAGTGTATTCTTCATTCATGCTTTAGTATAACCCTAAAAAATTTAGTTTTGAAGAAACACACAGGTGAACAACTATCCATTTTGCATATACGTATGTTGTACCATTATATCCTGCGTACATTGTGTTTTGTGCTCAGAATTAAAAATATTTCATATTTTCCATTCCAAGTCATGGAGCTTATGATCCTTGACCTTACATATGCTAGAAAATGCTCTGATTCGACCGTCCATTTCCCATTTGAGGGCTATATATTGAGCCTTTGTGAAGCATTGGAGGAAGAGAAACTTTGAGAGTAAGGAAACTATAGAGAAAATTTTCCCCATTACCATATGCTTGAGTCAACATCCCTTTATCCTTGTTGATTGAACTCTATATGTTCATCTCCTAATCTCTCCATTGTCTTTATGAGATTTCCTTTTGCATGGAGGATTGAAGTGGTGGAGACCCAGGTGGAGGAACTTGCTTTCTTTGTTCCAACAAGTTGGAAACAAAGGTTGTCACTTTGTACTTCTGTTTTGAATTAATAGAAATACTATTTTCTAGTCCAATTTCATGTGCAAATTTTTATATTTATTTCCATGGATTTATTTGCTTTATACATGTTAAAAATGGATTATGACAGAGTAGATGCTAACATTTCATGAATATTTTACATGCTTGGATCCATTTGTTATTGAGCACAAGTTGTAGAGTTCAAGCATTGGATCTAAATCTCAAAGACAAGCTTCTTCAAACTTCTGGTTGAGGTATGGATATTTATTTTTATTATTAGAATTTACATTCATATAGAATATTTGATATTATAATTTATTTTTGGTGTCATCCTTTCTGTTGTGATCTACACCAAGCCATAGAAATATTTTCTCCGTAATAAATATGCTCAATCTATGTGGGTATGTCAGAATGAGTTCATTGAGGTTAGTTTTTATAATGTCTAGTTTATAAAGACAACCAAAGAATATTCTATATAACATCGATAAAGATATCTCGAAGAGGAACCATAAAAAATCACCAAAAGTAAATGTATGGAACAAATTTGATCGAGGCTAGTTTTTATAAGGTCTAGTTTATAAAGACAACTAGAGAATATTCTATATAACATCGATCAAGGTATCTCGAAGAGGAACCATAAAAAATCACCGAAAGTAAATGTATGGAACAAATTTGATGTGACATGTTTGATCCAAAAGTATGACATGGATAAAAGTAGTATCAAATGTGTTGTAAAGCGAGATTCATCGATAATTTGGGAATACTAATGTAAATATGATATGAAAAGTCCAATTGTAAAGTTCCAATAAAGGTCAATCAGAATATGTCCATTAGGAATTTAGAAAAGGTGACATGAAGGGTGTCTCTGAAGAGACAGATCCAATGATGTGTTTTCAATATCATATTATTGCCTATCGAAAAATGAAATACACTCAAACTAATCCAAAATTAGCTTGAGAATATGATGAATGTAATCTAAAGCAATGAGCCCGATAAGGCCATAAGTTGACCATTGTCAAAGGTATGCTATCTAAAATCTTCTAAAGATGATAATAAAGAAGGATATTATGAGAGAAATATGATAATATAACTCTTATATTTCACCATCCCTTATTGGGAGAAATCAATGCAATCAAATGATTGCAAAGTTAATGTGAACACATGATATAGATAATTCGATGCCATAAGTAACAAAATCCATCGGGTGATTGTTTCGGAAGTGTATCATTGATAACTAGATAAATCAAGCCAACAAAAGGAATAAATTAGATAACAAAACATCAATCCACTAGTTGAACCTATTGCGATAAAAGTGAAATAAATTAAGTCATTCAAAACCTATAAAATATCCAAAAAGCAATAAGTTTTCATTATTGATACCATTTCATCAAGAAAAAATAATTAATCTTGAAAAACAAAAACATCAGACAAAATAATACATAAGAATCACTGGTTGGGATAAATTGGTATGATTCTTCATCATAAGAGCATCAAATAAGTGACAAAAACCAAAATATCAATGATATTCATGGTTGGTAGTATCATTCATCATTGAAAACTGAGATCGAAGAACAATTTCAATCCATAATAAAACCATTAATGTGGGAAGAGTGATGCATGAGTGAAATTTTGAAAGAATATAATCATAATCAAAACCAAAACATTATTTAATCAATAGCATAGAAATACTAGGATCTAATGACTTCTTCATATCCAAAATTAATCAAAAGTTAGCGAGGGCATAGATTTTTTCCTTAAGGAGAAAAAAATATAATGGGAGTTGTTGTAGGCACAATGAAAGAAAAATCCAATCCAACCCAAGGATTTTTTCCACATATTGTTTAATTCTAAAATCAAAATAGATCCAACCCTAAGTATAACATGGAATTTTGGGATATAATCCACAACCTTGGACCAACCATCATACAACCAACAATTTTTTTGTTTTTCCCTTAATCTTTTTTTGAACAAACTTTCCTACCAAATATTGGTTCATCAAATATTCAATCCTCTCTAAACTTAAATCCAGGCCTACCATTGTGATGAACTTATCCTTCTTATCCCTAACACACTTTCCTATTATTTGATATTTTTCTTCTCTCGGGACTACCTTGATATTTTTCAAACCAGTCTACATAGGATCTGATAGATACTCAATGTCATTTTTTCAGAACCTTTTACTTCAAGTTGAGAAACTTTCAATGTCTATTGTTGGTCCTCATTTTGTCACCATTTTTGGCTAAATATTTTACATATTGAACACATGTTTTGTTACCTTTTGGCATCTTTTCTACCATACAGTTCACCATTCAGCAGCAGGTATGGTCATATTTTAATTTATGCAAGTTATGTTTTATTTTGTATCATTTCATGATTTTCTTGTTTAAATTCAATAATATGTAGTGATATTCTAATGTATGAATTTGTGTATGCAAATCATGGTATTCAACGAACCAATGAGCAGTATGGCATTCATATTAGATATGTGCAGAGCATATCTAACACATAGTCCATTTTACCGTTCAAACCACCGAATCAACTGCGCATTGCTGATAGTGGATTCCTGAGCGTTAAAGGCATGTAACAGCCGTAAAATGTTGTGAACACGCGCCAAAATCTTAGCATAATCCTCCTTATGGAAGAGTGCTCATATGATGTCTCTGTGTGACACCTTGAAACCAGCTCCGATTAAGACTGAGTTCGTACACCACACTGCATGCTAAAGAGGAACCAAATTTGTGAAGAAGTGGGAAACGTCATCTGTTGGTAATCAATGTAGTTACCTGTCATAATGACTTCTTTATCTTAAGAGCAGTTGACCACTAAAAGGGTCGACTTTCTCGCCTTCTATAAAAACACTATATATACAGATGATCTCATGTGATAAATTGTTAATTTTTGAATGTTAATAGTTGATAGCTCGTGGTTAATAGCTAATAGGAGCGATGGAGTTATTAAGGATAGTGAGATAGTTAGCCATATTATCAGTTGACCATAAAACTCTGTAATGATACCTTTTAGTTTAATGAAAGTTTGGTTATTTTGGTTATTATATGCATGGTCGTGTTCCATTAGCAAGGCATTACTCTATTTGCTGGGAGCCCCCCCCCCCGACAACCAGATTTTTACATTTTCGTGTATTCTTCGTTATTTCCTTTCTCTATAACTCGTATAGTCTTATTTATAAGTTGTTTATGCAATTCCATTCCTGTAATTGTTGATGTTAATTACTTTCTGTAGCATATATTTCATTTTTATCATGCTGATTATGTAGTTTTCCTTTACAAGTTAGCAACTGGTTGCGCCTAGAATAGTTTCCAAATTCCTTTTCAAAGTATTTACAATTCATTGTTTGATTTTTAGACTAGATTCCTTTGGTTAAGTCACAGTAAATTTAGCTTTATTCATTTCTGTTTTTTCTCAAGTATATTTCAGTTTGTTCAATGATGTAATCTCTTTTTTTGAATTATGAGCTAGTTTAGATTATGTTGCCATAAAATTCAATTATTAAGTAGATTTACTTTTTTCTCTTTTACATTTTTTTAGCATATGCATGAGTCAGCTGCTCTCAAACAAATCATTTAGATTCACTGTTTTCTTGAAATTTTAGTATTTTCTTAAGACAAACTATCATTTAGACAACTTGTTCTGCCTCTCATACCGACCTTCGTTTTAACCTTCTATCAAGTCTTTCATTCAACCCTATGTGTCTTTAATCTATTTTGAGCTTATCTCTTTAGTTTTTTTTTATTATGTTTTGATAGTGCTAGTTAGACAATGATTGTATTTTCTCTTAAGACCCTTAGATGAGATTGTTTTAGGCTACTTGTTAAACCTTATTCTTCTTTCTCCTTTCTTTTTGCCTTATGCTTGAGAATTATGTCATGTACTGATTTGTAATTAAATTTGATTTGTTCCTTTATATGTGAAATGCACTAATAGATTAAGTGTCTCATACATTGCTCATAGTAATACGATTTGTTCTCTCAATCATATAGTTATTAAAAGAATCTATAGGATAAATTCTAGATCATCTTTATAAGTTTTCTTCTTGTTCATGAATCATGTTTACTTTCTTGTAGTATTATTTTATCTTTTGCAAATAAGAGTTATTCGTTTGTAGACCATCATGTTTACTATAGCTTGTAATTGGACGTTTCTTAGTCTACATATTTTCATAGAGATTAAGTTAGATCTGATTCCCTTTAGTTTCTTCACCTCATTTGAAAGCCATTTTGACACTTCTCCTACTTCCGTCCCAATTACAGTAAACCCTTACCCTCAAAATAATCAAGGAGAATGGAATTAGTGTCCATCTATTAGTTGCATGTATAGTTTTTAGGAAACTTAATTAGTTGTTGTAAATTCTTCTTTGTCTAACCAGTTCTTAAAAACGTTTTTTATCAGTAAAATAGACCTTCTTATAAAAAATAGTTCCTTGTTATCACACTGTCCATATCTTTGTCTTTTAGTAGTTGTTTATAGAGTAGAGTAGTATAATTTGATACCACTTTGCCCTAGTACTCTGTTTCTGTTATCTTAAGAAGTTGGATTCTTAGGAGATCAACTCAATTTTTCATTTTGAAATACCCTTCACTCTTTTTTTTACTCAAGTATTACCACGATACCATAGGAATCCTTCTACCTTCGCATATATTTTGTAGCAAATCTAAGCCTACCAACCTCGGTAGATAATTAAGTATTAGGTGAATTATTCAAGACAATATTTTTCCTAATATTTTGGGACTGTTGCGGGGGAGTTGTTCTGTAAGGTAGAATAGATATAGGCTGGTGGTGGGGGAGTGGTAAGATGAGAGGTAAGAACCTGTGCATCTGTTATAACAGGCGCCCCCAAGTCCACCGATAGTTATAGCATAGGATAGATTCGTTAAGATAGTAATTTTTTTTTAAATATTTATTAAGTTTTTACAGGAAACATAAAACCCCAACCATCAAGTCAGTGAAAAGGAATTGAAAAAAAATAGAAAAAACACCTATAGAAAGTAGTTCTGCTGGAAACATAAGAGTTTCTTACAAGGGTAAATCATAGAAAGAGAAGAGATCTTGGCAGGAGGTATTGAGGGCCGCCTTCTTGACAAAGTTCAAAATAAGTAACCATTGGGAACCTTTAAATATTCCACTAAGTCACAAAATTAGACAATATAGCTTTTATTAAGTGGGGGAGCTGAACTTCACTAATTTTGTCAATCTCGCCTAGCTAAAAGCTCTCTTTGGAAATTCAATAAACATAGTAACCCCACAAATTGAAACATCCACAGTAGAATCTCCTATTGATATAAGAACCAGTAAAAGAATGGGTGATCAGAGGAAGATTTCTCCTAGAAAAGAATGTTGGGACGCCCCATTCTCACTCCAAAAGAAACCTTCTAGGTACACTCACGTTAGAAACCAAACTTACATGAAGAACCAGGAATAAGAATGAGCAGCAAAGAGCAATCTCTTTCCAAAATGTAAACTAAACATCCTCAAAAGGAATGTCCATTAAACAAAACCTATCCATGTTATATTTGCATGGGGAATCATGTTTTTCCCTAGGGGATCAAGATGGATCCTATCAAGATAGAGGTAATCATTGGACTCCCCTCTCCAAAGACTCTTTCTCATGTTGATTCTTAAAAATATTGTGGGTTATCAGCATTTGTAAATATGTCAGTATGTGCATATCTCTTTGAATAAATAAGAGTCATTTCTAATCATTTCTTTGTAGGGGAATCATTTTGTATGTTTTCAAGAATAAAATAAATCATCTAACAAATGGTTTTGAAATTTGGTTACAAATGGGTCTTTCTATTTCTTTGAATAACTCATGGGATATTACCCAAAAAAGAAAGTATTCAAAACATATCTTAACTTTGAAGTTCTAGAATTTTTGTATATCATTTTTGAACCACTTATTTTATGATTTTGTTATGCTTCAGACATGTACATTTTCGATCACTTGAACAAGTGCTCAAAAGAATCACTTTAATTATCATGTTCTTCATAATTTTCACACCTAGAGATTACTTGTTCATCTACACTTGTTATCAAAACTTGACTCTTAAATATTTTTTAGAACACTCCAGGATAAGTGGAATTTCTGCTTTTGGGGAACATTATCTTTTATAAAGAAGATAGACTGAGAGACCCAGGAACACTTTTAAGTTATTCTATTTTGACATGATCTATAGTTAAGGCCATTTTTGTGAAAAAAAAATTATAACTCATGTGTTTAGCAGGGCTTAGCATGCTCTAGTACCAATCGAATTCCATATACTCATAATCTTTATACAAGGAAAACCCACCATGGTACTGAACATGCCTACTAGTAGTGGGTCAATGCTAAGTAACACATTAAAAATAAGGAAGTTCGATAAAATTCAAGTAAACCTGTCAGGGTACTGAACAGGCTCGCTGGCAGCAGGGAAATGCTTGCATGGTACCAAGATAAACCCGTTGAGGTACTGAATAGGCCTGCAGGAAGCGAGGCAATATCGGGTAAAAGAGATTTGGTTAATGCACCACTAGGAAAATGGTTTAAAATAAAAATATGCTTAGGCCTATTGTTTATGATGTCATTAAAGAATAACCCTAAGTTGACCTTGGATCTGATAATATAAATTCAATCAATATCTAGGATATGCTTATCCTAGAAATGGGACCCATAGCTGTAAACTCCTACAAATTTGAAGGTGAGCTCAAAAATTCTTAAGATGATTATATATCTTTACAACGAGGCAAGGATGACTAGTTTTACCTATGATACTTTCACTTATATCTTCATCACCTGATAAATGATAAATTTATATACCTACATATTTGAGCACTTTTATTTTTGGATAAATGTATATATCTGCATCCTTCCCATTTCTTAGTTAGTATTTCTCATTTTACAAGATTACAACAACATGATTTAACTTTTGTTGATTTATTTTGGAAGTTACTTAGTTTTGTTGTATGGCTTGGGGACATGCCATATCTTTGGTTTGGGGGAAGATTAGCATGAATTTTTGTCGTTATTTTTACTTCTAAGAGACTCATTACCAAATGACAAAGTGTTTGTAGGATGATGCAAATAGCAAAATTGGTTTTAAATCTTGTATGAATAAGGAAGAACGCTAGAGAATTATTTCATATGACTTCTTTGTGACCTGGCCGCTTAACAAAAGCCACAATTAGCAGCAGTCTGATCCAACAAGCTCATTTTTACATAAATCTGTATGAAGGATCATATGAAGGGTTGAATTTCGGGATGAATAAAAAGTCAAATGACGAGCTAGATAAAAATTATGAGATTTTCGTATCTATGGTTAAGTGTTAGCTTAATTTTTTTTGGGTAAAAAGTTGATTCATATCATTAGAGTCACATCCATAGGATATTATGACTAATCTCGATCCATGATAGTATGTATTAAATCTAATATGATTTTATTTTACCTCCATATGGATATGATACGACCATAGGGTACTTCCTAGTCATCATGTCTCTTCCATCACCATTATCCTCTTTTTCCGCTCGCATGCATAAGCTATCAGATAAGTCGACCTTCTTGTTGAAATAAGGTTATGTTTATGAATTTGGTTATATATCTGTATTAAGTTACATGTTCAACCTCTCCAAAGCTCACTTTGGACATGATTGAACCAACTAAACTTTATAAACTCATTCAATTATGTATTTTTGACGGCCCACATTTCAAATATTACCATAATGGCATGGTCGTCTAAGCATGTCGAGCTATTTGCATGATCATTTGGTACATTGAATGCAGCACATTTTAAACCAACACTATGCGAAATTTCTCCCATTCCATCGTTTTCAATGACCATTATTACTATAGGGAATTTTAGCCACCTTTCTCGGCAAACCCTATATTCTCCCCTCTGCTTAAACCATGCCAAACCGATTTGAGTCGAAAAGTTACCAAGATTTGTTCCAAATGACAGAGTTCGGAGAATGCCAGGAATTATTTTTCCATGAATTTTGGAACCCGTTCCTCCATCTACTGCAAGGATACGATGAGGAAATATCATTTCTTTTTGCAATGGGGTTCGATGGGAGAATAGTGAGGGTAGGACATATTTCCTTCCAAGTCACAAAGGAATCAATTGCGTGCACCACTAAGCTTCCCTGAGAAGGTGAGAGATGGCATAAACATTGGTTTTTTCCATGGGTATCACATAACTTTGTCCTCAAGCATGAATTTTGGCATGTGACAGCCATAAAAGGCTATCACCATAGTTGGATAAATCCTGAATACATCAATCCACTAACGGTCATTATTCATCTGGTTACCTGTGAAGGTAAGTTTAGCATTTTCAAATCCCGTCATCTCCATTTATTGGCCCATTTCATCGATAATAGAAGTCTTAATTTTCCTTTATTTTTCCTTAGAAGTCTAGAAAACATGTCGAACTTGGTGCAAAAATACCCTTCACCCCAAAAGTAGCTTATACCACCACATCTTGATCAAGATTTTAATCCTAGACCAGCTCAAGGAGCAAAGCCAACCCTGGGAGACTTTTGTATTCAAGGTACTTAATCCCCATCTTAATATCTACAATCGATCCCATCATCTTCAGCGTCGGACTAGTCAAACCTCACTTGTAGAGGATGAAAACCCCAACATCGTCCACCTTGACGAAGATACCTCAGAACCCAGTCCATCTGCACAAAATACTACTGCTAGTCCTGTGTCCACCGAATTTGTACCTTTCTCATGACCCTGCACCGGGAAACAAAAGGAAAAAAATGTTCAGCGTATGCTCTAGCCCAGTACCCAGACCGTAGTTTAGTCTGATGTGCAGACTGATCATTCAGATGATGTGGTCGAATTAGAGAAAACCGACCCAAATTCATCCCTGTTAGCATTAGCTAGTTTTTCTACCAAATTACTAAAGGATGTCGATCAAATGAACATTCCTACATTTGTCTAGGATATTAGCCCTAAAGAACATATTCCTATTCTTGATTTGGGATTCCAAACAGTCCGCAGAGCCATCTATGCCACTGCAGCCAACAATAGACCAGTTAACTTATGAGTTGAATCAATCAATGAAGCAGAATGAAGGGTATGTTAAGTTGATTTCATATCTTCGGGAAGAGAACAAAGAGTTGTGGTTACATATTAAAACTATGGAGGACCTCCACAAGACTATTAGTTTGTCATAGAGGGATCAACAAGCAAGGAGTGCCCTTCTGAAAGCGCAGGCTAGGAAATTAAAATTCAAACCATCTGCTTCATCAAATTTAGAGGCAGCTGCTGACACAGCTCTTCCTCCTTCCTAATGCTATCTCTTATTTCTGACCACTGGGACCTGACATTCCTTCAGTTTGAGGGAATGCTGGTCCTCATTTTGTCACCATTTTTGGCTAAATATTTTACATATTGAACACATTTTTTTTAACCTTTTGGTGTCTTTTCTACCATACAGTTTTCCATTCAGCAGCAGGTATGGTCATATTTTAATTTATGCAAGTTATGTTTTATTTTGCATCATTTCATGATTTTCTTGTTTAAATTCGATAATATGTAGTGATATTATAATGTATGAAACTGTTGTTGCAGAATCATGTTCTTCAACAAACCAATGAGCAGTATTTCATTCATCCTATATATGTGCAGAGCATACCTAACACATTGTCCATCTTACTGTTCGAACCACTAAATCAACTGTGCATTGCTTATAGTGGATTCCCGAGCGTTAAAGGCATGTAACGGCTGTAAAATTTTGTTACCATGTTCCAGCATCTTAGAATGAGCCTCCTTCTAGAATAGTGCCCATATGATGTCTCTATGTGACACCTTGAATCCAGCTTCGATTAAGACTGAGTTCGTATGCCACACCGCGCACCAGAGAGGAACCAGATTTGCGAACAAGGGAGAAACATCATCTGTTGGTTATAAATGTAGTTACCTGTCATAATGAATTCTTTATCTTAAGAGTAGTCGACCACTGAAAGGGTTGACTTACTCGCCTTCTGTAAAAACACTATATATACAGATGATCTCATGCGAGAAATTGTTAATCGTTTAATGTTAATAGTTGATAGCTTGTGGTTAATAGCTAATAGGATTGATGGAGTTAGTAAGGATAGTGAGATAGTTAGCCATCTTATTAATTGACCATAAAACTTTGTAATGATACCTTTTGATTTAATGAAAGTTCAATTATGATGTGCATGATCGTGTTCCATTAGCAAGGCATTACTCTATCTGTTGGGAGGGCCCCCCGACAACCAGAGTTTTACATTTTCATGTATTCTTTGTTATTTCCCTTCTCTATAACTAGTATAGTCTTATTTATAAGTTGTTTATGTAATTCCGTTCCTGTAATCATTGATGTTAATTACTTTTTGTAGCATAGATTTCATTTTTATCATGTTGATTATGTAGTTTTCCTTTACAAGTTAGCAACTGGTTGCACGTAGAATAGTTTCCAAATTCCTTTTCAAAGTCTTTACAATTCATTGTTTGATTTTTAGACTAGATTCCTTTGGTTAATTCACAGTAAATTTATCTTTATTCATTTCTACTTTTTCTCAAGTATATTTCAGTTTGTTCAATGATGTAATCTCTTTATTTGAATTACGATCTAGTTTAGATTATGTTTCCATAAAATTCAATTATTAAGTAGATTTAATTTTTTCTCTTTTACATTTTATTAACATATGCATGAGTCGGCTGCTCTCAAACAAATCATTTAGATTCATTGTTTTCTCAAAATTTTAGTATTTTGTTCAAACAGACAGTCATTCAGACTGCCTATTATGCCTCTCATACAAACCTTCGTTTTAACCTGCTATCCAATCTTTCATTCAACCCTGTGTGTCTTTAATCTATTTTGAGCTTATCTCTTTAGTTTTATGATTCTATTTTGGTAGTGGTAGTTAGACAATGATTGTATTTCCTCTTAAGACCCTTAGATGAGATTCTTTTAGACTACTTGTTAAACCTTATTCTTATTTCTCCTTTATTTTCACCTTATGCCTGAGAATTATGTCATGTACTGATTTGTAATTAAATTTGATTTGTTCCTTTATATGTGAAATGCATTAATAGATTAAGTGTCTCATACATTACTCATAGTAATAAGATTTGTTCTCTCAATCATATAGTTATTAAAAGAATCTATAGGATAGAATTTAGATCATCTTTATAAGTTTTCCGATTGTTCATGAATCATGTTTACTTTCTTGTAGTATTATTTTATCTTTTGCAAATAAGAGTTATTCGTTTGTAGACCATCATGTTTACTATAGCTTGTCATTGGACATTTCTTAGTATACATATTTTCGTAGAGACTAAGTTAGATATGATTCCCTTTAGTTTCTTCACCTCATTTGAAATCCATTTTGACACTTCTCCTACTCCTATCCCAATTACAGTAAACCCTTACCCTCAAAATAATCAAGGAGAATGGAATTAGTTTCCATCTATTAGTTGCATGTATAGTTTTTAGGAAACATAATTAGTTGTTGTAAATTCTTCTTTGTCTAACCAGTTCTTAAAAAGTTGTTTATTAGTAAAATAGACCTTCTTATAAAAAATAGTTCCTTGTTATCACACTATCCATATCTTTGTCTTTTAGTAGTTGTTTATAGAGTAGAGTAGTATAACTTGATACCACTCTGCCCTAGTACTCTGTTTCCGTTATCTTAAGAAGTTGGATCCTTAGGAGTTCAACTCAGTTTTTCATTTTGAAAGACCTTTCACTCTTTTGTTTACTAAAGTATTACCATGATACCCTACCTTCACCTATATTTTGTAACAAATATAAGCCTACCAGCCCCGGTCGATAATTAAATATTAGGTTAATTATTCAACACAATATTTTGCCCAACAAATATATTGGGGAGAGTGGAGCCTTACTATCCCTATCACAACCATGTGAGGCATAAATAAATTCCAAATATGCATTAAAACCCTATATTGTAGCCTTATATATCACCAATGTAGGGCCTCCATTTTTCACATGAGCATCATTCACTTAAAAAATAGTGTAATATCCCTTCTTGGAATTTTGGAGAAAATTATAATTTGGGCAAATTCAAGCTTAACTAGTCATGACTCTAGGGGGTTACAACTGACACCAAATGGTACTAAATTTGAAATTAAATGGTATGGTTACTCTTATAACATCGAAATATTACCTCTAAACACTTTGAGTCTTACTTCAATCCTCTGCAACTTGGTTTTGGGATAATGAGATAAAGTGCAAGTTTCCTAGGAAAAACTAGTAAACTAGTCGTTATTGATTTGGTTCCAAACACCACCGAACCTTTCCAAATTACTTGTGGAAGTACCTGATGGGATTTAAAACATCCTAACAGACCTCATACACTCAATTTTGAATCATAAAACTCATTTTGACATTATATTCAAGTTTGCAAAATTTGACCAATTTCTAGCTTTAGATTGGTGAAACCCAAGTTGATCCAAATGCACCCAAATAACTTTAAATTTGGTATGTGTTATAGCTTATTTTACCACACATGGTTGATCACATGTTTATGGAATTCCCTATCCCTCTGTAAACTATTTAGAACCTATGGACTGATATTATACTTTGATGTTTCCAAGTTCATCCCTAAAAACACCTGTTTATTGATGTGCGTGACTTTTAATCCCATACTCGCGTGTACACGTGACTTTTGACCTCAAACCCATGTACATCGGGATGTGTGCATAAATCCAAATAATTTTGGAGTTTTCCTTCATGTGTGTCTGAACCAATTGAATCTTGGCCTTCCAAATGCCTCGAGATCACTCGGATTTGACCCTCCATTACCCCTTTGGAGTGTTATATAAGGAATCCCTTGGATACATTGAAGAGGACGAATTAAAGAGCAACAAAACTATAGTCCATTGTTGCCATAGCTTGCATATACTTGAGTCTGCATCCCTTTGTCCCATTTGAAGAATTTTTTGTTCTTCCCAAGATTTTATTTTCTTGTGAGCTTGCTATCGAGAGATGGAGGATTGAGGTGGTGGAGGCCCAGGTGGAGAACTTGATTTCTCCAGTTTGCAGACATGCTGACAGAGGTTGTCACTTGTGTAATATATGATTTGATTAATAAAAATATATTTTCTTGTCCAATAATGTGCATTTGAATAAATATTGAATCCATGTATATGTTTAATTTATTATACATTGTTGATTATATATGCTAGAGTATATCTAACAGCATATTATATAGCATGCTTCTATTATTTGTTGTTGTTGAGAGCAAATTGCTAGCGCAAGCGAGATTGGAAAAATATCAACGAGGATCTATTTCAACCGTCTAGAATAAGGTATGATTCAAGGTCCCTTAGTGTTAGATGTTTGGTTTCTCTTGCATATTGGGAAGGGATTGATTTCTCATATCTAGTTGTCTGTTGTGGTACACCCCAAGCCATAGGAAGTTCCTCTTCGTAACAGAGTTGGCAACCATATTGGGGAGGTTCCTAGTTGTTTCTCTTTGGGGGTTTTTGGTATTCAATGTAATTGAATTGCTCCGATTTCTCTGTTTCTATGTCGGGTATGGGGGCATGTTTTCCAAATAAGGTCCTGAAGGAGTAAATTTTGTCTTAGCTTGTTTGTTTGCCCTATTTTTCTTCCTTTTTCTTCATGTATGCAGGTTTAGCTTTCACAGTCATGTATACACACGAATTTTCCTTGAACAGTCGCATATGTACGCTGCTTTACTAAGAACAGTCGTGTATGCCTTGATTTTGAGCCTTATTGGGAGGATTAAGTGTTGTTGGGTGATGTTGAATGATTTCTGAGTCTTCTTGGATGCTTCTGGAGTCTGAATAAACCCTTCGTTTCTGACTAGAGACTGCTTTTAGTTTGATTTTTTAGAAATGTTCTTGTCATTCATTTTCTAATTTTTTTTGAGATTAGTGCATTAGGTCTCTTTTACCTTGGTGCTTTTCTTGGCTTCTGTTTGTGAGTGGTTGCAGAGTCTGAGGGTTGTAGAGTCATTTTTTTGCTTTCATATCTCATTTAATTCAAAGATACAAAAATATTTTGCTTTTTGCATAGTTATGCATTACTTGCATTTTGCATTGGCATGGTACTTGCATTAGGTTTTATTTGTGATTTATAGTCATATTTTCATATAGGAATGATTTCACTTACATTTGAAGGAATTTTTTTTCACTTCACGTAGTAACATACCCTGTTTTTCATTCTACACATTGCATTTGCATTGCTTGTTAGGTGTGCATTTTACTTCATGTTGCGTCATAGCTTCATAAGTTGCACAACCATTACCCTTTGAGTATTCACAACCAAATAAAATTAACGCTTAATAAAATGAATTACACTATTTTATTTTCTAGGGTGCATAAACAAGATTAGGTTCTAGGGTCTTGGAATAGTTCATTGTAATTTAATTCTCCAAGACCACTAAACAAAACAATTAGGTGTCTATCCATGTGAGAGTGTGAAACCCTTGGTATAATTAGTGTTTCTCAGGACACTCCTCTTACATGGGAGTTAAGCACGAGGCAGTGCATGTGATCGTAATTGGGATGACCCCTGGCCACTTTCCGTGAGCACCAGAGATATTTCCAGGATTGTATTCGTATTTGGGGGCCTTCAAGGTATTGACTAGTGCACCCCTCAGGTACCATTTTTTCTTTAAGGATTCAATATTTTATACCCTACCCATATGGTTGATCCCACCTGTGAATGTTCTCCTGAGCATTGGTTATATTGAGGTGACCTTAGTTTCCTTACCTAGGTTTTCAAGGGGGTATTTGCAGAGGTTATTCTGTAGGTATACTAGAAAGGTAAGGGTCAGACAGAACACTCACTATTTGCATTGAAGCTCAGGGCCACTATAATTGGTTACGGACCTACTCTTGTTGTGTATGGGAGTCTCAAGCCTCTCCTAGGAAAGACATACCTGCTTCATTTGGGAGATCACATATCCTACCCTTGGTTTGCTTGTTTTTTGGCTTTATATTTTCTTAGGTGTATGCTCTGTGCACACTAGTATTCTTAGGGTTGCATAGATAGATCGAGTATTTTCTTTTTGTTGAGTCATTGTGGATTCGGGTGTGGCTCCCTGTCGCCCTCGTCCTTTAGCAATTATTTCTCCTTCTACTTCTCCTCCTCCCTTGGGAGAGAGAGCCATATAGTCTGGGTGGACTAGTCATCACTTTGATTCACATAGAGATCTCACCATGAGTCATCATGGGTCTAAGGTCTCATAGCTTCCTCCTTCCCTGCCTCCAGCAACAAAAGTTGAACCTTCAAGAACATATGGAACTCCGCCTGAGTCTGGTCCGTATGGGGCTGGACCATCACAAGAATATTTATCACAATTTTGTGATTACATTAGCTCTGACCCCCGGTATTTGTTATACTATCTGGGTGAAGAGACTCTCCATGCACCCACTAGCACTGGCCACATTAGATATGGCATGCCTGATATTCCTGATCCCAATCCGGTACTTCATGTCAAACTGGTCGTGACCCTAGTACTACACCTGGGGTAACTTCAATTCCTTTCCATGCGAATAGGTTTGGTGATAGTAGTCACATTGCACCATCCACTCCAGTGGTGGAAATTCCTTCACACACAACCCAGACCTAGCACTAGTGTTCCTCTTCGGGGACCTCAGCCGAGACATGTGAATATTTGAGGTACAAGCTATATTTCTTCACATTATCCATCGTATTCTCAACCTGTTCCTTCAAATTCCTTTTTGATGCATCCTCTTCCAAACTCTAGTGGTCCTTTGGGATGGGGTTCTATTGTAAACCATGTCTGTCATACATCTGCTAACACTATAGTGTCGCAAGCCCAAGTACCTCCTTATGTGTCAGCAGGTGATATACCTACTTATGGATCATCTCATGGAGTGTCTCATGGACCAGCTCATGGAGCTTCCCATATACCTACCTATGGACCATCTTATGGAACATCTCATGGTCCATCCTATGTAGCTTCCCATGGACCTTCTTATGGATCGTATTATAGACACAACTATCAACCATATGGGTATGGGTATCAACAACCCGCTTAGTCTTCTAACTATGGATTTGTAGCACCTCATACTCAAGGTACTCCACATTATAATGCTTCCATGAAGACCTTCATGGGTCATATGGGAGGATGTTATTATCCCACTAGCCAAGGCCATGGTGTGTATAGCAATCAACCTTATCCGAACCAGTCCTATCAGGGAGCGTGGTATCGACCGGCTCAACCTAGGATCCCTTTCCTTGCAACCTTGAACCTACCTAATTTGTTGAGATTAACAAATGATATTGTGTCTCATGATCTGGCATGGCCAATATTCCCTACCAAGATTCCTTCAGACATTCCCAAGTTCGAAGGCAAGGTTGGTGAAGATCCTGGTGAGCATGTCACAACCTTCCACCTTTGGTGCTCTTCTAATTCCTTAACCAATGATTCCATCTGTTTGAGGCTATTTCAATGCACCCTCACGAGTCTTGCAGTGAAATGGTATATAAAGTTACCGGGGGGGACCTATACTACATTTGATGACCTTCCCATGACTTTTCTTAATCATTTCCAGCTACCTATATGTTACAACGTCAATACCGAACTCTTTTCGACCTTCTGGAAAGACAAAGCCATGCATATTTCAGATCATATTCAAGAGTGGCATAGATTAAAATGATTAATTAAATCCTTTATACCACCGAAGTTTCTTCTAGATTGGTTCCTCAAGTCATTGTTACCTTATATCGTGAAGGATGTTTCCACATCCGAAGTTCAAAATGAGGACCAAGCTATTTTTAGGGATCAAGAGTTGGATTTGATCTATGCTCAGTCTGGACTCTTGTATGATATTATCCCAAATGCTTGAAGATCCAATTTCGAACTCAAGATTAAACCTAGGCCACATGCCAATGGTGTTGTTGGCTCCACAAGTACCAAACCTGCAGACTCAGTTATGAAACAAGTGAGCCAGTTATCGCTTAACCAACCTGCGTCAGGACAAGCCACGGATTCTTCCCATTCTACCCAATCGGCGAGTGTACTTTTAGTGCAAACATCGAACCTAAAATGAAACCAACAACCTGGAAGGAATAAAAGGAAAGGAAAAAATAATCATAAGGGTGGGAATAAAAATGAAAATGGTAATAATAATGACAAGAACATGAACAATGCTGGGGGGGACAAGCAGCTTAAGCGTAAGGTGAAGTTTCCTTGTAAGTTGTGTAAGGATGATCACCTCACTCACTTGTGCCCTTGTATGGAGGACGCCTCGAATTTCATAGCATAGGGCCCAACTATGTTTACTAATCCTTTACCTAATAATCAAAATATGAACTTGAGGATCGTTGATCCTATTTGTGTGTCTGATGGAACTCAAAAACCACCGGAGGTCGCTAGTGGTCACGATTGCATCAACATGGTGAATGATACAAATGTTGTGATGCGTGGGAAAGACTATGGTTCATCACAATTTGACCTTGGGAAAGAATCTGCTCCATCTGAGAGCTCTTTGCTAATTGAAAATCCTATGGATAAACCTAAAGCTTTGCCTCGCATTCCTAAGGGATTCTTGAAGTGCTTGGGGCATAATCATAATGCTTGAGCCACCTAGAACTATTCAAATGTTGAGGATTTGGGCCAGACTCCTTGTGTGATGTCTGTATTAGAAGTTATTCAAACTTGTCCTTCATAGAAAAAGGCCTTGTTGTCTGCTCTTGGGGTTAGTGATGATAGCTCTTCTTCCGTGATAAAATTTGAAAATCATGGAATCCAGCCTCAGTTTCCTTACTACGTGTTTCTTTTGATTCATGTAGAGTGTCTCAACAACACCATCATGTGTACTATTATTGATGAAGGTGCTGTCGCTTCCGTGATGTATTTGACTTCTTGGAAGGGCTTAGGTTCTCCTATGTTGTCTCAGTATGCCAACATGTTGACTACTTTCGATGGAAGGTCATTTCAGCCACATGGTATTCTTACTTCTCTAGAGGTCCAATTAGGAGGGAAGACTATTTTGATCGAGGTCGAGGTGGTTGATGCATCCCTTTTTACAATCTTTTATTGGGTAGGAACTGGATGTACAATATGCAAGATGTAGCCTCTTCCCTATTTCGAGTGGTTTGTTTTCCATTGAATGGGAATATCGTTACTATTGATAAAAAATATTTCCAAAATCTAAGTGTAAATGCATCATTGGGAGCTTCTATCCCAATCATCAATCATTCTTAGCCAGCAACTGAGAATGTGGGTGTGAGTATGTATCCTTCTCTCATGGGAACCTTTAGTTTCCTTGTGGACGTTCTTATGATTGGGTCCAGTCTTGGTGGGGTTTAATCCTTGTCAAATTTGGTATCCTTTCATACTTCTCATATGGAATATCCTTGGATTCTTCCTTCACCAAGTACTTCAAGTATACATGTTGAGACAAACGTGTCGTTGCCTACAACAATGGTGGCATATTAAGCGAATCTTGATCATGTTGTAGAGCCTAGTCCTTGCTCTTTGCGGATGAAGGAGGAGGATCCTTATGTGTTTCCTTCTTAGGCAATAGAGTCATCTCACTCTCAATACTACCTTGATGATTTTTTTCCATCAGATGAATCTATTCTTGAGGCCATGTCTGGGATAGAACAACCTTGGGAAGAGTTGCAACATAGATTGTATTTCCTTCCTAAGTTTGATTGTTTAGAGTGTGATGAATTTAGGGTGATTCTAAGCGAGAAAGTTGGTATCCCCGTGGTCCCATTAATCTATCCTAGTCAGATTGTTGAAGGGAACATGGCTAACATGTCACCAACGATTTCTATCAACATTTCCCATGATTCTAGTAAAATTGAGAATGCTTACATTGAGGAGTATTATTCCCCCAATGAGATTAAAGAGTATACCAAGCTATTTAAGGAGTTTTGTGATGTTTTCTCTTGGCCATATGAATAAATTCTAGGTATAGACCCTCATATTGTCAAACACGAAATCAAAACCTATTCGGATGCAAAACTTCGACAATGTTTGCATGCCGTCAATCCTAGGAAAGCACCCGCCATTAAAGCAGAGATAGAGAAACGGCTCAAAGCTAGTTTTATCCATCCCATTCCCTTGATGGAGTGGGTTTCAAATCCCATTCTGGTGGATAAGAAGTAGGGAGCGATCCGAATATGCACTAATTGCCATGATTTAAATTGATCCTGTCCTAAAGATAATTTCCCTACACCATTTATTGATCAAATTTTGGATGAGTGTGCAGGAAGTGAGGTATTTTCTTTTATGGATGGATTTTCTGGATATAATCAGATACAAATTAAACCTGGGGATCAACATAAGACTACATTTATATTTCCTTGGGGAAATTTTGCATATCAACATTTCTATCAACATTTCTATCAACATTTCCCATGATTCTAGTAAAATTGAGAATGCTTACATTGAGGAGTATTATTCCCCCAATGAGATTAAAGAGTATACCAAGCTATTTAAGGAGTTTCGTGATATTTTCACTTGGTCATAAAAATAAATTCCAGGTATAGACCCTCGTATTGTCGAACATGAAATCAAAACCTATCCTGATGCAAAACGGGTTCAACAACATTTGTGTGTCATGAATCCTAGGAAAGCATCCGCCATTAAAGCAGAGATAGAGAAACTGCTCAAAGTTGATTTTATCCATCCCATTCCCTTGATGGAGTGGGTTTCAAATCCCATTCTGGTGGATAAGAAGTAGGGAGCGATCCGAATATGCACTAATTGCCATGATTTAAATTGATCCTGTCCTAAAGATAATTTCCCTACACCATTTATTGATCAAATTTTGGATGAGTGTGCAGGAAGTGAGGTATTTTCTTTTATGGATGGATTTTCTGGATATAATCAGATACAAATTAAACCTGGGGATCAACATAAGACTACATTTATATTTCCTTGGGGAACTTTTGCATATCGAAAGATGCCCTTTGGCCTTAAAAACGTCGTAGCTACGTTTCAGCAGGCTATGAACTTAATATTTCATGATCTTAAACATATTATTGAAGTGTATTTGGATGATCTAGCTGCTCACTCTTGTTTGATATTGTGTCCTCCTTACCATTTGCGATTAGTGTTTGAAAGATTCTGTCATTATCAAGTTCATTTAAATCCTCATAAGTGTATATTTTTCATGAAAGTTGGTCGTTTACTAGGATTCATCGTATCCAGGGAGGGTATTAGAGTCAATCCCTTGAAGGTTGAGCAATACTTCAATTTTCTCCCCCACGTAACATTCAACACCTTCAATGTTTACAAGGTATGGCGAACTTCTTGAGAAGGTTTGTGGTCAATTTTTCCAACTTAGCTAAAGGATTTATGCATTTTTTGAAGAAGGACACCCATTTTTAATGGGTGTAGTGAGCCTAAGAGTCTTTTGATGCTCTTAAGAAAGCCTTAGCAATGGCCCCCGTGCTTAGTCCACCAGACTATAGCTGTGACTTTTTAATTTATGTGGCCGCATCTCAAGAGATGGTTGGTATGGTATTGGTGTTGGAGACATTTACCACCTTACACACTCATTTTGGTCAATTTGGCTTAGTTAAACCACTATCCTAAGAATTATTGACTTAATTGACATCATAGGAGCACTAGATGACATCAGCTAGATCACACTGATGCCTACCTTCAGTCAAGGAGGCTAATTGGAGCACTCTAGGGGTGATCTGAGTGTCATTAATGCCCCATATTTCTAACTGATGGTTACAATTAGTTAAACAGAGCAGTGAAGGCACCCTCCATCATTAAATTGATTATTTATTGATTATTTAATGAATTGGAGTCAACAGAGGTGCCTCCAACCACTTTTGATGTTCAGTTACACTTCATTTAACCTCATCAGGGTTCATTGGAGTCATTGATGGGCTACCACTTGATGGTTGGCTTGCTGTGACATGTGTCTAACCTCTTTCAGTTAGACTCAGTCATTTATTGCACTCCAACTTCAGTTAGGGCTCAGTTAAGTCAATTAGGGTTTTGATTAGTGGTTAACTTGAGTGTTGTCTATGTCTTACATTCAGTTAAGCTAGACTCACTCATTCAATTCAAATGACCTTCTTAGGAATTTGAATTTCTTTGTCATTCATGCTTGCAGCATGATCTTGTATTGTATTACTAATTCTTTGTGTCTAAGTTGCACTGAAACGGATACGAGAACAGATACGAATACGGGGAGGGAAACAGATACCACAAATTTTGAAAAATGTGGGATAGGATACGGCAAGGAAACGAAAACAGAATTATATATATATGTGTGTGTGTGTGTGTGTGTGTGTGTGTGTGTGTGTGTCAAAAAGGCCATGAGACATACATACTTTAGACTACCATTCATCAATTAGATTTAAAGGTAGTTGTTTCATTTATAACAATTAAAATCAACAAACTCAAATATTGTCTTAAACAATATTATTCTATCTCAAGTGCCATAGATAAGTCACTCGCTGGAAATCATTTAAACAGGAACATGCCAACTACTTCTAAACATCGATTTCAAACCCTAAAATCACTTGATGGATGTATCCAAATGTTACCATCTAACAAATATTATGTTGTTTACACCTCTAGAAAAGTGTCAAAATTTGTGATTAAACACAATTTTTTATGTAAGACAAACTCAACTATGTTGTATTTAGGTTGGTCCACTCACTGACGAGACAATCAACTAGGCAAGTGAGATTCAATTGACCAACCGACTGGTTCCACAAGTGACTAACTGACTGGCTCTTAAAGGGCCTAAATTCATAGGATTGTCTATGATTTGCAACTGACTTGGATATTCAAATTTGAAATAATCAACCATGTTTTAAGGGGATTAATTAAGCACACAAGTATAAATAAGTGAGCTCATGTTTTAGTGCAACTTAGATGTGAGTGTGATGACATGCAATATAGCACTCCATGCAATAATACTATCTCTAGACACCAATGAGTTTCCTTGGATATGTTGTTTATGTTTTATGGTTTATACTAATAAAAATGCTTGAAATAAGATTAAAATATCACATGCACATCTTATGGAGAACTAGCTAAATGACGCACCATCATAATTCTCTCCACAACATAAGGATAGGGATATGAGTGTAGTAGCAATGGAGTAAATAAGGCCATAGGTCAAGGGTTCATACTAATTCAAAAAGGAAAAGAATAAAACTGAAGTTTGTTGGAAGATTATTGGAAATATGTGTTGGTTTATGTAACCCTTCATAAATGTAGTACGCTATTTTGTATGGCTAAAAGATGCCATTGTATCAATTTTGATATGCAAGTTGATTTATCACATATGCAAGTCATTGGGGTTTGTTTAAAACGAAGTTGTGAGGAATTGGCAAAAAAATGAAAAGAATTAAAAAAAAGTCGTTGTACTTCTACACTAGGCTGTGAAACTATAACTATAGTAGACAAGCATTTGATACAATAAAATGTCCATAGATCAATGATTTTTTGAACCAATGGTAGGCCTCTATCAATTTTGGAAAATTACAATGAAACACAATCAGTGAGACATAAGATGTCAAATTACCATTCACCAATTTAGGATTAAGGTTTTTCTCTTGATCTATAATCTTTGAGGCTTTATATTTATGTCTTGAGGTTCAATTTAGTGTTATGGTTTTATAGTTTTCCTTTGGGGTTATTTATTTGTTTATTTTCATGTCAAAAAATCAATATTTCTAGTCAAAAACTTACCCTGTAGCAGTTGAAACGTTTCAGAAAACCAGGAAACTGCTGGAAATGTTTAAGGAAATAGCTGGAAACTCTGGAAACATTTCAGGAAACGACTGGAAACGGAATGGAAATGTTTCTAATTTTTGGATACGACTTGGAAATGTTTCAGTGGCATTTCCAAGCCATATCCCCTCTGTTTAATTTTTTGAAATGGGGAACAAAGTTTCCCCTCCTCTTCCTAGAAGTTTCCGATAACTTAGCTTTGTTTGAATATACAGAGCGACTACTCATTTTGTATCCCTATTACACCATTTTCATGACTTATTGTTATTAATATTTGATGAGACTTGTGTTTAGTCCCTAGATCACTGTGTGAGATTAATATGGTATCAGAGCTCATGGCAGGACGAAGCTTAGGTCTTTCAAAAACACTGTTTTTGACAGATCTTGCATGAAAATTGAGCAATAGCTCAAAAATCCAGCACTGCACTAGAAGCCAAGGCTTACAACTTAATACCCCAAGTAAATAAATTCTTGATCAAGCTTGCTTGATTGATTATGTTGGGTGTGATGAAAGCCTAAAATGTGCAGGCTTTCCGACCTTACATTGCCCTTTCTATTGTGATTTTCAGGTTTTCTATAGGTGAAGCATTCACTCCAGCAGATTCAGATGGCCTCTTTAGTAGATATTTTGACTTCGTTCAATTTCCACTCATCGAAAGGAGACATGGAGATCCAACTATGCTCCAGAGGACTCTATAGGGTCACCATGGACACTGAAGATGAGCCTTGTACTGCTATAGACAAATAAATATTCTTGAACAAGAAGGATGAAGCGTTCTGATTCTTGTGCCTCTCTATTTACTGGGATCTTCTTTTCCATCTTTCGGGATTGAAGACTCCAAAGGAAATTTGGGACAAATTGGAAACCCTATATAGAAAGCAGGATGATTTGAGAGTTCACCAGCTTCAAAATGAATTGATGTCTCTCCAGCCTTCCAATTTTGAAACCTTGAATGAATTTTTCACAAAGTTCAAGCACATTGTCTTACTCTTGAAGCAATTCAAAGTGGAGAAGGTGGATGATCAGCTCATCCTCTCCATACTCTCCAAAATTGGAGCTGATTATTCAGTTTTTCTCTCTACATTCCATGCGGGGAATCTCACAATCTCTGGATGGAATATGCCTACACTCAATGCCTTCATTGAGTCCCTAACAAGTGAACATGATAAGCTTATCCGGATGGGGATCATCAGATCCTCTTGTGATCAAGCCCTCCATGTCTCAGGGCCTAATGATCTAAAGGGTAAAGGAAAGCAACAGAAGAACCCAAAAACTAAATTCAAATCTCCTATCCTAAAGTTGAATACCAACAGCATGATGAGTCTTTTGGCTCAAGGAAGAACAAAGGAAAAGGGAATCATGGAAAGGAAAAAGTCAAGTGTTCATACTGCGGGAAGGGATTCCACCCTGAACATGCCTGCATGAAGAAGAATATCGGCGAAGATACCTCTCTCCTTGATAGAAATCACATCAATCTTTCGGAAAGCTTTCAGAGGAGAGATCAACAAGATCAGGAACAACAACATGAAAAATTTCATGCCCTCATGGCAAGCACTTCGAAGTCCAAAGCACTCTTGATTGATTCTGGAGCTTCGAACCACATGATGGATGAAAGAGACTCTTTTTCATCCTTAGAGACCGGCAAATCCAACCCCATCCACATGGGAGATGACTCCACTATCATTTCACAAGGACAAGGTACGGTTGATCTTGAGAATGGCTATTTTTCAAATGTTTTGTATGTACCGTCTCTGGAATCAAATCTCCTTAGTGTCTATTAGATGACACATACAGGAGTGCCTAAGAGATTTTCTTTCAGCCCAAATGATGTTGAGATAATGGAACTTGCATCCAGGAAACTCATTGCTAAAGGCCTTGCAAACCATCATGCAAAGGCCTATGAGTTCTCTCACTTTGTGGTGGATGCAAAGCCCATCTCCCTTCTAACTCATGGAAATGAAGTTAGCAAGCTATGGCATGAAAGATTTGGACATCTAAATTTCAAATATTTGCAGAAATTACATAAAAAATCCATGGTTGAAGGCCTCCCAGTCATCAAGGCAACCACTGGAAATTGCAAGGGATGTGTGGTTGGAAAACACCCTAGGCACAAGTTCGATCGGGGGAAGGAAAACCGAGCTACATGCATATTGGGGCTGATACATTCTGATATCAGTGGTCCGATTCTTGTCACATCCATGAATGGATCAAGGTATCTTCTGACCTTTATTGATGATTTTTCAAGGTACACATGGGTCTTCTTTCTCAAAAAGAAGTCTGAAGTATGTGAAATTTTTTTTGAACTGAAGGCCTTGATTGAGAATGCCTCTGGGCTTAAGATCAAGATCTTGAGATCTGATAATGGTAGGGAGTATGTTAGTAATGATTTTTTGCACATATGCTCCCAAAGTGGTATTCAGGTCCAACATTCAATTCCCTACACACTCTAGCAGAACGGAGTAGCGGAATGTAATGCCTCAGTTTTGACCCCGGTTACATTAAAAAGGTACATGATGTATATATTGTAATTAATCGTGGTGTGGAGCTAAAGGAAAAAGCCCCACCATCGATTTGGTCATGTATGTTTCGGCAATAGGGATCATTATGGATGGTATATCGTGCTATCCGACACATTATAGTTTTGGCATCATGTAAATATGCACATCAATTAAAATAAACCTACAACCATCTATGACGGTGCAATGTTAAATGAAAAGGGCATGATTCCTCAGGTTAAAGGGGGGTTTTCCAACCCGTGGGGGTCATTGGGAGTTTTCCATGTGTTGGCCACCCATTTAAACTTCTACTATCGGTTAGTTTGGATTAGTATTGCTGAGTAGTGGTGAGTGTGGCGGGACTGTCAGTCCTTTCCTACATGCCCACTCCACCAGCAGACTCTCCTCTTCACGTCGCGTGGGGCAGAAGAAAAATTCTCTCCACTCTCCCATGATTCCACTCATATTTTTGGTCTTGTTCATTCTCCATCATTTTTCGCATCCTCACGTAGAGGGTCATCCTCTCATTTTCTTAGGCACAGAAATTCTGCATTGTTTTTCCTCATGCAGGGAGTTGGAGAAACCATTGTTGTCACTCAGGAATTTTTGGGTGCAGGAGCCATTAACTCTCGGGGCTGTGTTCCTCTGTGTTCCATACCGGTTTTGGTTGTAATTTTATGTCTCCTTGCCGATTGTGGCTGTGTATGTTGCCGATTGTGGTCTGCGTTTATGTTTTCCCTTGTCCATGCTGGGAGTTTGGCTTCTTTCCCATTTGTGGACTGTGTAATGTTTCCATCGTTTCATTGTGAGATTGGGGCTATTGTCTTCCCCTAGTTTTGGGTTGCTGATAAGTTGTTTTGGCCACGCTAGGGCTAAGAACAACTTTGGGTCACCTTGTTGACTTGAGCTGTGTTCACCTTTTTGTTTGGGGTTGCCGCCCTGTTGTCTTCATCTTCTTCACAGAGTTGTGAACTGTTTGTTTTACTATGGTATGCAATGGTTGGTATTCAAACTATTGAGAGTAGGATTAGAGGCTGGTTATGCTTGAAAAAACTGGTGTTTGGATCCACTCAGGCAAAGTTAGACTACTGTATTTCTTCTCCACAACCCTTGAAGAGTATTGGAAAGGGAAGTTAGGGCCTGAGAGACTGTGAAGCAGAGAAAGGACTGATTCCTGGTGTCGGGTGTGTGGATGTCTTAGAAGTCAGGTTAACTTTGGTGTAGGCATCCTTAGTTCTCCATTGAGGCCACCAGCTTAGAATTTAGCCTTTCCTAGCTCCTTGATGGCCTGATAAACCCTATGGTGTGGGCTTGGATGATTTGTGTACATTGGCTATGTGTAAGCCTTCTTTGACCCTTATTTTTTGAGGAATCATTCCCATCTCGGGGGTGATAGTGTTACTGAAATATTTATGAGCACGCTGGCCTATGGTTGGGTGGAACATTGCAGCGACGTAGCTGTTTGCGGCGTGAGATATTTATAAGATAAGCATTCTTGTCCATTTTGCTTCTACATTTACATTACTGTCTAATGTCTAATGAACCATAATGATGAATATGTTGATGCTGGAATGTATATGTTTGCTTCTGATGTATATTGAGTAACTATGCATCCTTGTATTTTTTACGCATCTTAGCATGTTTTATGTTCTAAGCATTTTATATCAGCATTTATGCATGTTTGTGTTCATGGGGCTAGTTTCCCAGAGGTTTTTTGATTGTTTGGTAGCGTCCTCTTTTTCAGTCGGAGGGTCAAGGATGTTACAGTATGGTATCAGAGCTAAAGGTTGTAGCATGCTCCTGAATGGGTTGTGAAGATGCAGTGACAGAGCTTATGTTACCGCATTTGGTCCTCAGAGGGCCATGATAAATAGTTAGCAGAGACAGGATGCCTACTGCCCAGAAGAAACCAGGGAAAATGGGTGAATGACAGAAAAATTTCACCAAATTTTTCTAAGTCCTAGAATCATCGGCTCATCGAAAAAATTAGTGAGAAGTTCTTCCGATGCAGCAAAAAAGATAGTCTGAAGGTCACCCAACGTACGGCAATCGGATAAAATTGCAGAAGGAATTGCGTTCGTCGTCCATCGGCCCGTCGAAGGACTAAGTGCGAAGGTCCTCTGACACCATGGAAGTGTTGGCCTGAAGCTCACTCGCAACGGAGATAAATTTCAAAAATTTGATGAAGTAATGGGATCATTGGCGATCGGGGATGATTAGTTGATCGCATTTCTGATACCTAGATGATCAAGTTTTTGACGCAATTAAAAGTTTGGCAACTACATCAAAAGAGATTAACTAATTAGGCGTCCATCATTGCAGATGGCTAGAGGACTATCCTTTTGATAGATAGAGTCTCTGACTGCCGATGCCACAGAGGATAGTTGTTCCAATTGCCGATGCGGTGGGAGACAAGGCAGAACTCTTTTGAAAATTTTCTAAGGCACGAAATCATTGGTGATCATAAAAGAATAGTTGTTAGGATCGCTGATGAATAGTGGTTGGGATCGCCGATGAATAGTTGAAGGAAGCCGACGCAAGAGGAAAATTCAAAAATTTTCCTAAGTATCCGTTGGCCATCGGAAAATGTTAGAGGAAGGGGGAGCCGATACAACGGCAGGTCCCTGAAGTAATTTTTTGCTGCAATGCTTATAAAAGTGCTCATCTGGTTGTCGACGCATCGGAAGATTTAGTGGGAAGCCTTTTCGATCCAATGGACAACTATTTGAAAGGCAGTCCGATACAGACTCAGCCATTGATGAAGCTTAGTCAATTGGATCGATGACGATAAGAGGATGTGAGCGCCGAAACATCGGCAGAAGAACCAATATGATAGTGGGTTGAACCACCAACAGCGATGGCAGAGCAAAAATTTTGAAAATTTTTCTAAGTCATGAAATCATCGGCGATCGGCGATGATTGTTTGATCGCATCACCGATGCTTAGTTGGATTGGTTGCCGATTACACATCGACAAAGGAAAGAGAAATGTTCGGTGATATTTAGTTGATTTCATCGCCGATGGATAGACAATGGAACCACCGATGAACTACATTGGAAGAGATTAGCTGATGATGCGTCTACCATTGCAGCTGACTAGAGGACTATCCTTTCGATGGATAGAGTCCTCGATCACCGATGCTGCAGTAATTAGTCCTTCCGAGCCGATGGATTGGGGTCTGTGGAAACCATAGTAGGATCTCTGCCCACCATTGCAGCTGCTTAGAATACTAACTGCCCAATGTTAGCACACCCGAGTGCCAATACTGTGGGAACTACAGTTGTTGAAACCGTCGATGCAGCGGACACGGAAAGAAGATTTCTGGGAAGAAAATTTTCTGAAAAATTTGTCCAAGTACCAGAGATGTTGAAAAAACTTAGTTGTTTGGATTGCCGATGCGGCGGCAAACATCGACGGAGTTTAGAGGATCAGACTGACGATGGACGTGATAAAACAATATTAGAAGATCGGAGCACCGATCGGAAAAATTAGTCGTTCGTGTGTTCGTCGTTGCGGTTGTTTAGTGGCCTACCCTCCCGACGGACAGTTGTTTCGACCGCCGATCAAAGAATTATAGTTGAAGAGACCGTCGATCGAAAAAGATTAACGGTTGGTGAACCACCATTGCGGAAGCCTAGATAACTAGCCATCCGATGAGTAAAGGATTCGATCACCGATGCAGATCGGAAGCTTAGACCACTACAAGTATGACATGCTAGAAGGGAATAGGTGAAAAAAACACCGATGAACCATGGAGAAAGTTAGTGGATCTGGTCGCCAAAATGCCGAAAATATGGTGGAAAAGAGACCCGATGAACAGTCCTTGGCATCACTGATGCCATCCGAAAAGTTTACATTGGAGAAATATAGTCAAGGGAACCGCCGATATAGTAGAAACCTAAAGTTGATGGGGCCCCGATGAGCGCCAAAGAATTTAGTCGTCTGGGTCATCGAAGTGTCGGAAGACTAGTCCACTAAGGGTCTGAAACGTTGGAAAATTAGTTGGGAGGAGACCCGATTTTGACCAAAGAAAAATTGGGGTTTTGCAATGAATTTTTCATTGGGTTTCTTAGTAGTTTCAGGGCTGAAAAGGAAGAGAGTTCCAGGTGGCTGAAGTTGACATTTCAGACCATAATACATTTGGTAAAAAGCATCATTTTCAAGTGGTGTGGTTTTCACACCCAAGGTCAGAATGAAGCATGTGGATAGGCGTTGGAAAGCTTAGCCAGTAGGGAACAAGGGAGAGTCACCAGAATTTGAGTGCAGAGTAGAAAAGTGATAGTGATTTCTTGAAAGAGAAATGTGATGTTGTCAATATGGACAAATCCAAGAATTGCATGCCTAGAGGTTGCAAGACCATGAAGTCAAACCAGCTGTTGTGTGGAAAAGGAGTTCCATGCAAGGATGAGGGACTTGAAAAGGGAAATTTCATTAAACCCTGTCTTTCTAATTATTATTACAAAATTTATACATGAAATGTATGAGGATATGCCTAGCATGCATAAGATAAATGTTGGTAAGAATAGTGAGAATTATACATTTATAATGAGCCACTAATAATAATTATTGCATTGATGTTGGAATTAGTGGAAAAACCAATGACAACATGGACATGCTAAATATGTTGCTGATGCTGACAAATGTGACTAGCAACCCTATGGAGAAAGGGATAAGGAAACAAGTCCAGAATCAAAAGTTGGTAAGCAAATTCTGCAATCTCCTACAAAGGACCAACCAAACTGGTAATCTCCAGGGTGTAAGTAGGACCCATGAAGGTAAGAGTTTAATTATGAAAATTGCATGGAGTGGTAAAATCAATAGGTCTCATATCATGTGGGTATTTGAATTTTATACTACATTCAAAGAGAAAGGTGTGATGCCTGTATTATGTTATTATGAGCTTAGTTTCCCAAGGAAATTAAGCACTGATGATCTTGATTATAGTCATGCATCCTATATGAAGTAGTCATGGATAGGCCATGCATGGTATGTTTGAATGCATAGTATTCCTGAATCAATGCAAGGTAGTATTGAGTGGGTATGCATTAAAATATTTTATAAATCTTGTAGTTATGCATTGAATGGATGCATATGAAAAGTATGAGTAAATGTTGTAGATATGCATACATAAGTATGGGTGAAAATGTTGTGATGCAATGCATGAATGCATAGAGATAGTGCACGAGTTATTATGAATAACTAATGGCTGAAATGATGAATTGATGACAATTCTGGAACCATTTCAAGAGCTGTTATGAATGCAGGATAGTAAGTGCATGAAGAGGGTAGTCATGATCGATTGGCTGCCAGAAATGCTCTATGGAAGGGCAAGATGGTACAATGAACGCTTGTGGAGTAAGGAGTATCTAAACATTTCATTTTGGCATAAATGATGTGACCTTGCAAATTTTAGTATGATAATGATTGCATGAAGTAAATGAGTTTTGGTAATATTGATTTGATTAATAGCTAGAAGTGTTTGAATTTTATAAATTCTGAAAATGCTTCAGTGATTATTGCAGCAATGAAAAATTTATATGCAACAATACTTACTAAGTGTTTGGCTGACTGAGGTTCAGGTTTCAGGTAGATTGTTTGGGGCATGGCAATTTGGGTAAGACCATGACAAAGGCCAAAATCTACCATGTGAAAGAGACAAACTTTATGAGAAGAGTCTCATGGCTATGAAGATAGTTTGTATGCATGATGGGTTGTTAAATTTGAATTGTGAGTTTCGGATTTAAGAAATCGCTAACAAATACTAATCACTATTGGCTTGCATAATATTGTGTCAGGAGGATGCATTGTAAGTGGGTATTCATGTTATGCTAGCAAGCATAAAATTATATTGCGCATAGTAGTGTTTCTTACAAGAGACCCACAATTGAGGATCACCTCATTTCCAAGCAAATCAATTTCTGTAGTAAACAGAGTTGCAAATTCTCATTGAATTTAATTACTAATGTCATTGCTTGGTTATGGAACAATCAAATTTGGATTGTATTATCAGATAATTATTGACTGTTTGGCTATTTGATGAATGTGCCAGGGGTACACACTGCAGGAAGATCATGTGTGATGGCCTGCAGGAGCCAAACTTCATGAGAAGGTTTTGCCTTATATTGGAAATGGGTTTCGGGTGAAACTCCATTGGACATTTTGGGAATGTCTCATCTGCACTGCATGCTTGGTAAGCAACATGAGTGAGATGGTATAGGTTATGTCGGTAAGACATGTGTAGATACAAAATGTAAAGAGGAATTGGTAAGGAAAACCGAGGGACTGTGAACTCAAAGAAGGGATCCCCTGTAGAAATTTCGATACAGATTAAGGTATTCCTGCGATTCTCGTGATCTAACAAATTTGCCTCTTGTTAAATACAGAACCGCTTCTACTTTAATTATTGCGGAAACAATTAAACCACGATTGACATAACAATGCACAGAGTGAAATATCAATAATACACAACACAATGTTTTCTAGGGAAAGCTTAAAGCTCAAAACCCCACTATCATATATATGTATATCATGAATCATGAAACAATCTCATACAAAACTCTAATACAAGAGCTCTCAGTACAATACGAAAGTCTCACCCTGTCATACACGAATTAGCTAATCATGCGCCAATTCCCTGTGTTCAGACATCCTGCCTCCTCTGCGCAAACGCTGATGCGCAAACTCCTCTGCGCAACCTCTGATGCGCAAACTCCTCTGCGCAACCTCTGAGATCTCAATTCTCCCCAATTGAATCGAATCCAATTAAAACTCTGTTAATTTCTGCGTTTGCTCATGCTCATAAGCATATTCACTGCATGTGTGAACAAATCACAACTGATAGTCAACTGTCCCTTTCACCTATGATCTCAACTGGTGTCCATTGGAATGCATATAGTTACCGGTGGCAAGTCTTCAGTTGTATGCAAGTTAACTTGTGAGTTTAGTGAATTAACTAATTCACTGAACTCACACTAATACAACTAAACTTACTTCACTTAACTACACTTACAATTCTGTTACAATTCCAAATCACTCAGTTATGAACGAGATAATAGACTAATAGTTATTGTCTAATTTAATTAAGGCAAAAGTAAATTAGACACATGTTTCTTGTTGACTTTTCAACACTCCCTCTCAACAAGAAAGGGATTATCCTTCACTCCAATCCTGTCCCTATGATATTCAAATTTGCTCCTGGTGAGCGCCTTTGTCAGAATGTCTGCATCCTGATCTTCCATAGGAATGTACTGAAGCAACATGATCTTCCGCTGCACACAATCTCTGAGATGATGATACCGGATATCTATATGCTTAGATCTGTCATGAAACACAGGATTAATCGAGAGTTTAATGCAACTCTTATTATCACAATAAATCACTGTCGGATCTAAGTGAGAACCAAACAATCCAACCAAGATCTTCCTCATCCAGATAGCTTCACATGCAGCTTGGCTCGTTGCCATGTATTCTGCTTTAGCTGAACTAAGTGCCACGGATCTCTGTTTCCTGCTGTACCAGGACACAGCTGTAGATCCGATACTAAAGACCCCTCCTGATGTGCTCTTTCTGTCTGTTGGGATGCCTGCCCAATTTGCATCCGTGAAGCCAAGCAACTTCACCTCATCTGTCTGTCTGTACCATAATCCATACTCAACAGTGCCCTTCAGATATCGCAGGACATGCTTCCCTGCCTTCCAAAAGAGTTTGGTAGGCTTAACCATCGCTTGACTTAGCTGGTTAACCGCATAGCAAATATCTGGCCTCGTATTCACTAAATACATTAGCGAACCTACTAACTGTCGATAGATAGTAGCATCCACTACCTCTTCAGAAGTAGCATCCACTTTCCTCCAGTTTCCGGGAAGAGGAGTATCCATGGGTTTGCAGCCCTCCATGTGAAACTTACTCAGTATCTCTCTTGCATACTTTTATTGAGACACAAACAGTTCACCATCTCGCTGCCATATTTCCAAACCAAGGAAATAATGAAGAAGGCCCAAATCCTTCATCTCAAACTCCTTTGCAAGGTCCTTCTTGCATGAGTGTATTAGCTGCTCATCACCTATCAATATTAAATCATCAACATAAAGCAAAATGATTAAAAGCTTACCCTCCACCACAAATTGGTATAGGTTTGCATCTGCTTCACTTTTGGTGAAGTCCAATCCGGTGAAATAGCTGTCTATTCGAGTGTACCAAGCACGGGGTGCTTGCTTCAGCCCATACAGTGCTCTCTTGAGTCTGCACACATGTGACTCTCTGTCAAAGGTCTCAAAACCTTCAGGCTGCTCAATGTACACTTCTTCCTCAATGATCCCGTTGAGGAACGCAGTTTTAACATCCATCTGATGAATGCGCCAGCCCATCTGCACTGAGAGTGCAAGGATGGATCTTATGGAAGAGTACCTTGCAACAGGTGCAAAGGTATCACCATAATCTATCCCCTCAATCTGTGAGAAGCCCCAGGCCACAAACCTAGCCTTGTATTTCTCCACACTCCCATCAGCAGCTTGCTTTACCTTGTAGATCCATCTCGAACCTACCACTGATTTATCAATCGGTCTTGGGACAACTTCCCATGCACTGTTTTTGACAATGGAGTCATACTCCTCTACCATAGCATCAACCCAAGTGGGATCCTGCACTGCTTCCTGAAAGGAATATGGTTCAGTCACAATACATTTGCTCATAAGAGCCATGTATCCAGCAAATCGATCAGGAGACTGTCTCTGCCTGCGCTATGAAATAGGGGCTCCTATATTCTGTGCAGCATCTAGTCTCAATCTATCAGCTTCCGTGGTGTACTTTCTACCATTTCTGATGGATGGCTCTGCTCTATTGGTTTCCTCTACTCTATGAACCTCTTCATGTGGCTGATCCACATCTTGAGACTCATATTTGGGAACCAACAGTTCCTCTGCTGCATGCAAGTCTAACTCCCTCTCAAGTGACAATCGCATGGCTTTCTCCTCATCAAATTTTATATCCCGTCGCACAGTAGTCATCTTGCTGTTTGGAAAATACACTCGATAGTTATGGGGCGTTTCTGTGTACCCCTCAAATATCCCAACTTCAGCAGTCGGTTCCAGCTTCTTCCTGGCATCCTTGTTCACATGCACATAAACAGATGAACCAAAAATTTTAAAATGTGAAACATCAGGTTTCTTACCAGTAAACGCTTCTTCAGGTGTACTTATGCCAAGTACTCTATGAGGACAACGGTTCTGCACATAAACCGCAGTATTGCATGCCTCTGCCCATAAATGCAATGGTAGGCCTTGATCATGCAACATTGCTCGTGCTGCACCCACGATCGTTCTGTTCTTTCTCTCCGCGACCCCATTCTGCTGTGGGTTATGGGGCACTATGATTTCTCTTCGAATTCCTTCTCTACGGCAGAAGTCTTTGAATTCGTTAGAGATGTATTCTCCACCATTATCGCTCCTTATAGCCTTTACTTGCTTCCCCGACTCTTTCTCCACCAATGCTTTAAAATCACAGAACTTTGAGAATGTTTGACTCTTCTTCTGCATGAAGAAGATCCCGCATTTACGAGAAAAATCATCCACAAAAATCACATAATACCTGTGTTTTGCTGTTGAAGCAACCGAGAATGGTCCACACAAGTCTGTGTGAACTCTCTCCAGGATTACCGAAGCACAGTTCTCCTTTTCCTGAAAGGTGGACTTTACATACTTCCCTAGGGTGCACCCCTTGCACTGATCTGACTGAGCAAGTGTTCCCATTGGAAGTCCAGTAGATATTTGCTGCATGATCTTCAAGGCTCCATGATGAAGATGGCCTAACCTTCTGTGCCATAATTCACCCTCATTCCAGCTCACCACTTTTTCTGCCTTGCCTATCATGGAACCGCAGCCATCTATCTGCATCATGTAGAGATTCTTAACTCGAATCCCTATTTTCTTGACTTGAACTGTTGCTTTATGTCGCAGGTAGGATATACCACTGCTAAAAACAACATCATATCCTCTGTCTTCCAACATTGCGACTGAGACCAAGTTTTTCTTCAGACCTGGAACATGCATAACATTTTTCAATTGAAATGGTTTACTTGACTCCCCTTGAAAGGTAATGGTACCAATACCAGTTGCGCTGTATTTTCCATCATTGCCCATCTCTATATGCATTTTGAGATCTTTCTCCTCCAAATCAATAAAAGACTCTTTATCTCTTGTCATGTGAAAGGAAGTGCCACTATCCAAATACCATACTGATCCTGATGCACTTGATGCCATGCATGCTATCAAAGTGAAGTCAAGCTCGAACTGTGAGACAAGAGCCTCACCGGTTGTAGCTCAAGCAACCATCTTGTTCTTCTTCTTCTGTGGATAGTTAGTGGCGAGATGCCCACGTTCATGACAGTGAAAACACTTCACTTTGGACAAATCCAGCTTCTTGACTTTAGACTCAGAATTTGATTGGAATTTCTTCCCTTTCCCTTTCCTTGCCTTGGCAGTCAAATCACAATTCTCTTCATCATCATGCTTTGATGAAGATCCATCTCTGGTGTTCCGCCTGAACTCCTCTTGTACCAGATCCGACCATAGTCGTTCCCAATCTGGAAAATTTTCCCTTCCATTGACAGAGTCTTGATAACTGTGCCAACTCTTAGGAAGTCCTAGGAGTGCCAAGCTCACCAAATCATCAGCTGCGACTGTTATTCCCACACTTCCAAGCTCATCCCGACATTGAACAAACTTTGTGAGATATTTTGGAATGGTGTCGCCTTTCTCCATCTTAATCCTCCTGAGTTTATCTTTGAGTTCCAATTTCCTATGATCGCTACTGTTTTGGAACAGATCTGTCAAAACCTTCCAGATTGCATATGGTGTGGTTTTCCCATGGAGACTTGAGACAATGTGGTCTCGTACTCCCTCCAACAGAATCCTCCTCGCCTTTGCCACTTTCTTTTTCCATGCATCAAGATTTGCAGTATCTGTCGCAGCCGGCTTAGGAACATCTGCGTCAATGTAATCCTTCAATCCATTGTCTTCGAGCACTGCCTCCATCCTGTCCTTCCACGCAATGTAGTTAGAGCTGCCCTCGAGTGCATACTCCAACCTCAAGCCATTGAAAGACATTTCGATCTTGAGTCAAGATCGCACTAAGAAAGTCTTGCAAATTTGAATGTTATCCAACCCAAAACTCAAGTCCGTGGCCTCCGTGGCTCTGATACCATGTAGAAATTTCGATACAGATTAAGGTATTCCTGCGATTCTCCTGATCTAACAAATTTGCCTCTTGTTAAATACAGAACCACTTCTACTTTAATTATTGCGGAAACAATTAAACCACGATTGACATAACAATGCACAGAGTGAAATATCAATAATACACAACACAATGTTTTCCTGGGAAAGCTTAAAGCTCAAAACCCCACTATCATATATATGTATATCATGAATCATGAAAAAATATCATACAAAACTCTAATCCAAGAGCTCTCAGTACAATACGAAAGTCTCACCCTGTCACACACGAATTAGCTAATCATGCGCCAATTCCCTGTGTTCAGACAACCTGCCTCCTCTGCGCAAACACTGATGCGCAAACTCCTCCGCGCAACCTCTGATGCACAAACTCCTCTGCGCAACCTCTGAGATCTCAATTCTCCCCAATTGAATCGAATCCAATTGAAACTCTGT
This sequence comes from Pseudotsuga menziesii, assembly GCA_001517045.1. Lineage (NCBI taxonomy): Eukaryota > Viridiplantae > Streptophyta > Pinopsida > Pinales > Pinaceae > Pseudotsuga > Pseudotsuga menziesii. The sequence goes on from LPNX010480925.1 coordinate 279,323, forward strand.
TAATTGCTGCGTTTTCTCATGCTCATAAGCATATTCACTGCATGTGTGAACAAATCACAACTGATAGTCAACTGTCCCTTTCACCTATGATCTCAACTGGTGTCCATTGGAATGCATATAGTTACCGGTGGCAAGTCTTCAGTTGTATGCGAGTTAACTTGTGAGTTTAGTGAATTAACTAATTCACTGAACTCACACTAATACAACTAAACTTACTTCACTTAACTACACTTACAATTTTGTTACAATTCCAAATCACTCAGTTATGAACGAGATAATAGACTAATAGTTATTGTCTAATTTAATTAAGGGAAAAGTAAATTAGACACATGTTTCTTGTTGACTTTTCAACATCCCCCATTCCTCTTAATGAAGGAATACTGCATCGACAAATGGATAAGTGTTCTGTGACCCTAGCTAAGAATATGCATGTCAAATTGTTAAAAATTCCATATGCAGAGCATGTTTTGATTTTATTTCCATTATGACCGATTGCTTGAGTATGAATAGGGCCTACATGGAACACACCGGAAAAGGGTGCACACTTTTCCAATGTCGGATCATGAAAGGGTTTTTGCAATATTGATTACACCCTAGGGAGTGGACGCACTCCTAGTGTCTCAATACTTGATAGTGAATGATGTGAAATATGATTATAGTTTTAGAGAAATAACGCTAATGAATATGCTTATATTGCTTGTATTGTCAGGCTAAACAGATGTAGTCTGGTATTGTACACTAAATGGACAATGGCTTGAGCTCATCCTACCTTCTACTAAAGAGCACAGAGAAGGAGACATTCTCGAGGGACTGTCAACTCAGAGAAGGGAGTGGTCTCTTGTGTGATATGGGGTAGTGGAATTAGAGCTCACTACTAGAAGTGAAACCTAGAAATGGTCATTTATTGTCGATATAAGTGCATGTGTTATTGTTGATGGCCTAATAAGCCAAACTATGTTGGCTTGGCTGATGATTGATTGTTGATATACGTGTATTGTTGAGATAAGTACAGGTGATTTTTAGACGGTCTGATAAACCCAACTGAAGGTTGGCTTGACTGTGCCTGATATATATATAAAAGGATGTTGTGAAGCAGCCTTCATGCTGACCTAACATCCAAGTCCATAGGTGATCCCAAGGCTTGCAAAGCAAAGCAGGATCCTGTGGACCAATGAGGAAACACACAATACAGATAAGTATTGGATTATTTTTCAATTCTTGCTTATGAATATGCATGTGTATATGATTTGGTTATGATGTTTTAAGATCTTGTTTAAGAGGTAAAAACTGATGGGAATAAACTGAACATGTGAATTTATTCAATGTTTGAATATAGGTATCACTAGAAGCAAGGACTACGAAAGCATCCTAGAGGTTCATGTGGACATGTGACTATACTAAAGAGCTCAAAATGAGCAGTAATGAAAAAGGTGCTAGGATGACTATGAAGGTCCTAGCAGCCGAGACAAACCATGCTTGGAGGCTCCATGGTTGAAAGGTCTGAAATAGAGGGGAGACACTAAGTGTCATGACCAAGAGGGATTGGTCCAGCATTCATGGTGAAGTGAAAGAGGCTGAGAGCATGAAAAGCCACAGTGGTGGTGTGGGTTCCAGGATGGAACAAAACAAAGAGGGGAAAAACTCTTGCTGCTCTCTCTTGCTCTTTTGATTATATATATATATATATGCATTGTGAAAACAAAATATTGTTGAATGCATGTATGACTAAAAATAGAATGTGGGTATTTGCTTAAAGTAAATTGTGAATGATGGAATAGTTAATTCCCTACCCAAGAATGGACATGAATGAGCTCATGTGCCTGTTGGGACGACATGAAAAATATGAAATTCTCCTTGATGAGACTTAGACTGTCATGCCAATTGGGCAATTAATTGACTGATATTAATCCCTATATTATGCTTGGTCTAACAGAATTTCAATGATGCATTTCGCAAGTGAGAAGAGTGAAATCCAATGGTGCACATTGACCATGGTAGCAGACCAAAAGCTGCTGGACTTGGATGGAATTCTCTTTCAAACGATTGCCAGGCCCCAAGAGAATATTGGAGAGATGCTCAAGATACAAAAAAGGCAGAATGAGATGAATCACCATATTTTGCAAGACTCTATTGGTTTGCAAAAGGAGGTAAAAATCCTTCTAGGAGCAATATGTAAAGGCAAGGAAAGTGGATCAATGATGGGACATTCATCCAAGAAATCTATTAAGAAACATTCTAGGCATGAAGACTCAAAGGAAATTGAGCAGGTAAAGATGAAGTAGCCAGGGAAATGTTGGAAATGTGGAGGACATCATTTACGCTGGGACTACCCAACAAGGGAACATAAAGAGGGAAGCAACCACAAAGTTCCTCGAGTTGGGGATGAGCCGAAAGCTAAGAATCAGCAGGAGAAGCTCGTGGAATTCGAGGGGCTTGGTCCTGAAAGTTCAAGTAAATAATTCAATGTGGGACAGATCTGCAAAATTTTGAAATTTTGGATGTGCAAATTGTATATGTGTTCTTATGTATTGGAACACCGAGGCCGGTGTTATTCCAAGGGGGAGGGGATTGTAATGCCCCATTTTTGACCCTGGCTACATTAAAAAGGTACATTATGTATATATTGTAATTAATCATGGTGTGGAGCTAAAGGCAAAAGCCCCACCATCAATTTGGCTGTGTATGTTTCGGCAATAGGGATCGTTGCCAATGGTATATCGTGCTATTCAACACATTATAGTTTTGGCATCATGTAAATATGCACATCAATTAAAATAAACCTACAGCTAGCTACAACGGTGCAACGTTAAATGAAAAGGGCATGATTCCTAAGGTTAAGGGGGGGTTGTCCAACCCGTGGGGGTTATTGGGAGTTTTCCATGTGTCGGCCACCCATTTAAACTTCTGCTGTTGGTTAGTTGGGAGTAGTTTTGTTGAGTAGTGGTGGGTGTGGCAGGAATGTCAGTCCTTGCCTACGTACCCACTCCACCAGCAGATTCTTCTCTTCACATTGCGTGGGGTAGAAGAAACATTCTCTCCACTCTCCCATTATTCCACTAATGGTTTTGGTCTTGTTCATTCTCCATCATTTTTCCCATCCTCACATAGAGAGTCATCCTCTCACTTTCTCAGGCACAAGAATTCTGCATTGTTTTTCCTCACGCAGGGAGCTGGAGAAACCATTGCTGTCACTCAGGATTTTTGGGTGCAAGAGAAATTCATGCTCGGGCCTATGTGCCTGTGTGTTCCATACCAGTTTCGGTGGTAGGTGTATGTCTCCTTTCCAATTGTGGCTATGTATGTTGCCTATTGTGGTTTGCGTTTATGTTTTCCCCTGTCCATGCTGGGAGTTTGGCTTCTTTCCCATTTGCAGACTGTGTAATGTTGCCATCGTTTCATTGTTAGATTGGGGCTATTGTCTTCCCCTGGTTTTGGGTTGCTGCTGAATTGTTTTTTCCACTCTAGGGCCAAGAATAACTCTAAGTCACCTTGTTGACTTGAGCTATGTTCACCTTTTCATTTGGGGTTGCCACCTTGTTGTCTTCATCTTCTTCATAGAGTTGTGAACTGTTTGTTTTATTGTGGTATGTAGTGATTGGTCTTTAGACTGTTGAGAGTAGGATTAGAGGTTGGTTATGTTTGAGAAAACTGGTTATTCTTGGAGGTTTTTTTATTTTTTGGTAGTGGAAGGGTCGGGGACGTTACACAAAAAGGAAGAATCGGTCTGTCAAGGGGATGACCACCTGTATGTTGGAATCAAAGAAGTTGGCTACAAATTTGTGGGCTGAAGCCATGCATTCTGCAGCATACATTCAGAATAGGGTGCCACACTCATCCATGAAAGGGAAGACCCCTTTCAAAGCATACTTCGGACACAAGCCGGATGTGTCGAACCTGCGGGTGTTTGGGTCCACTGCATGGGCTCGGATTCCACTTGATAAAAGAAGGGCTTTGCAATCACAAAGAATAGAATGTCTATTTATTTGGTATCTTGATGAATCAAAAAGTTTCAAGCTGCTGGATATCAAAAAAAACATATCATCATTGAGAGAAGTGTCAAGTTCGATGAGCCTCTTCAGGAGGTGGAACTAGTGAAGGAAAAAACTGTTGAATTTCCTTCCTATTCTACTAAATATTTGGATGATGAAATTGGGGGTGATGACCCTGATTTGGATCCTCCGATTTCTGATATCAGTGTGCAGAAAACATCAGATGATGAATCAGAACATGAAGTATAAAATCATCTTCACACATGGGCCCGACAAACACTCTCCTCCGCAGGAGATAACATTGGAAATCCGGATGATCCAAGGAGAACCCGATCTGATTTCCAAAGAGCAGGTATTGCACTCTCTTGTCCTGATAATTTTCTGTCTAAAAATTGCTATTTGATGATTAGTTTAGACCCAAAATCCTACTACCATGCTCGAAAGGATCCGAGATGGAAAGTTTCCATGGATGAAGAGATGAATTCTCTTCAGAAAAACACTACTTGGGAGCTAGTTTCTCTTCCTCTGGGAAGGAAATTGGTTCAATAAAAGTGGGTGTTTCGGACAAAGGTTACTTCTGGTGGAAGCAACTGAAAATATAAGGAAAGGCTGTTGGAAAAATTTTTCTCTCAGGTCCAAGGTGTCGACTACCATGAGACCTTTGCACCGGTTGCAAAAATGGACTCCATCCGCCTAGTTTTGGCAATTTCAGCATCTAAGCACTGGGAAGTGCATCATATGGATGTTAAGTCAGCATTCATGCATGGAGATATTCATGAGGAGATATACATGAAGCATCCTGAGGTCTACATCTATTATCCATCTTTGGTTTGCAAGCTAAAGAAGTCACTATACGGGTTAAAACAGGCCCCAAGAGAGTGGTATTCCAAGATGGATGCCTTCCTTCTCTCGCAAAAATTCCAAAGGTGTAGATCAGATCCAAATGTGTATTTACAGTAGTATGATGGTCATTTTAATATTATTGTTTTATATGTTGATTAATTACTAATCACAGGTAGCACATTTTCTTCCATTTCAGCCATCAAAACTGCTCTCCACAATGCCTTTGAAATGAGTGATTTGGGGCTCCTAAAACATTTTTTGGGGCTCGAGATTGAGCAAAATTATGATGGGATTATGGTCACTCAGTCCAAATAAATTTCAGAACTATTAGTAAAGTTTAACATGGCTGAATTTAGGCCTGCACCATTCCCTTTCCTTTCAAGGATCAGCCTTGAAAAAGGAAAATGCACACCTCCCATGGACTGCACTATCTATGAACGACTGATTGGTAGCTTGTTGTACTTGACACATTCTCAGCCTGATATCTATTATGCCATGAATGATGTATCAAGATACATGTAGTAGCCTCATGATATTCATTAGAAAGAATCCAAGAGTATCCTCCAGTATATTCAGTGAACCGGACCTACGACATTCACTATGCTGCAGACTCCTAGCTAGAGCTGGTTGGATACACAGATTCCGATTGGGTAGGTGATTCTGTTGATCAAAAGTCTACTTCCGGATATGCATTCATGTTTGGTGGTGGCCCCATTTTTTGTTCTAGAAAAAATAAGGCTTCCATAGCATTATCTTCAGCAGAGGCCGAGTATCGAGGAGCGGTGAATGCTTTCATCCAAGCAGTTTGGTTGCAAGGCATTCTTTCAGAGTTTGATCTTGGTAGTAATTTTTCCACTGTCCTCTTTTGTGAAAATAAAAATGCTATTAAGATATCCATAGATCCATTTACCAGGTAGAGGACCAAGCATGTAGAGATCCACATGCGCTATATCAGGGAGCTAGTGCATGACAGGACCATCATTCTGTAATACTTCTCGACTGATGAGCAGATTGCAGACATCCTCACCAAGAGATTTTCAGAAAATAAGTTCACTTACCTCTTCATTGTTGGGGGTGAGTTCATCAGGGTGATTCAGACTACTTTCAGTGTTCATCTTGAGGGGGGGGGGGTTCCCACTGGGTTTTCCCTCTTTTCCTCACTTATTTTGTTTTTGAGCATTGTTTCAGTTTCAGCATTGTACAGGGTGACCTATGGCCTTAGTTGCTGGGGCCCTAGCATTTTTTATGCATTTATGTTTTCTAACTCCTCCTAAGTATAGCTTAAGGGGGGGTGTTGGAGACATTTACCACCTTACACACTCATTTTGGTCAATTTGGCCTAGTTAAACCACTATCCTAAGTATTATTGACTTAATTGACATCAGAGGAGCACTAGATGACATCAGCTAGATCACACCCATGCCTAACTTTAGTCAAGGAGGATAACTTAGCCTTCTCCTAGATTTGGGGAGGCTAACTGAAGCACTTCGAGGGTGATATGAGTGTCATTAATGCCCCATATTGCTAATTAATGGTTACAATCAGTTAAACAGAGCAGTGAAGGTTCCCTCCATCATTAAATTGATTATTTATTGATTATTTAATGAACTGGAGTCAACATAGGCGCCTCCAACCACTTCTGATGTTCAGTTACACTTCATTTAACCTCATCAGGGTTCATTGGAGTCATTGATGTGCTACCACTTGATGGTTGGCTTGCTATGACATGTGTCTGACCTCTTTTAGTTAGAATCAGTCATTTATTGCACTTCGACTTCAGTTAGGGCTCAGTTGAGTCAATTAGGGTTTTGATCAGTGGTTAACATGAGTGTTGACTATGGCTTACATTCAGTTAAGATAGACTCACTTATTCAATTCGAATGACCTCCTTGGGAATTCGAATTTCTTTGTTATTCATGCTTGCGGTATGATATTGTATTGTATTACTCATTCTTTGTGTGAATATACAGAGCGGCTACTCATTTTGTAGCCCTATTACACCATTTTCATGACTTATTGTTATTAATATTTGATGAGACTTGTGTTTAGTCCCTATATCACTGTGTGAGATTAATAATTGGTTCAAGAGGATGAGGAGATCCATGAGTATTTCAGATATTATTTGAGTCGAAACCTTATTGATGCGGAACTTCATTATTCCCATGTGGAGAAGCTAGCCTTAGCCACCGTTCATGCGGTTCAGCATTTGAGGCATTGCATTCTTCTTCGCCAAAATTTGGTCGTAGATCACATTAATCCATTTCAGTTCATCCTCACTAGAAGGATTATTGGGGGAAAATATAATAAATGGATTGTGATTTTGCAAGAGTTTCATCTCGAGTTTGTTTCGGCAAAATCGAAGAAATTGTTAATCTTTGTTGAGCTCATATTAGATTTTCCAAATTTGTATGAAGAGGAGGTTTATGAGGATTCTTTTATCGATGAGCATATCTTCCTTGTCTCAACTACAGACCCTTTGTACAGGGATATTATCGTGTATTTGCAAACATTGAAGGTTCCTACTCACCTCTCACGGGATGAGCGGCAACGACTACGTCACGTAGCGAAGAACTACCTCATAGTGGATGATACTTTGCATCATCATGGGGTGGATTCCATTTTACGTCATTGTTTAAATCATGATGAGACTGAGTTCATGCTTAATTATTGCCATAGAGGGGCATGTGGTGGTCATTTATGTGGGATTTCTACAGCCCCAAAAATATTAAGAGCAGGGTAATTTTTGTTGTCCATATTTAAAGATTGCGTTAATGCGGTCAAGAAGTGCCACCCTTGCCAGGTGTTTGCACATAATATGTGCTCGTGTTCCGCCCCTTTGCATCCTATTTTCACCGCTAGTCCCTTCACCAAGTGGGGGATTGATTTTATGGATTGCAACCCAGCTTTGGCTGGGGGGAACCATCATATTATTGTGGCTGTTGATTACTTCATGAAATGGGAAGAGGCTATGCCCACAATTAAATCCGATGGTGATATAGCCAAGCATTTCGTATTTAACTAGATTATCACTTGGTTTGGAATTGCGAGAGAGCTTGTCACTGACCATGGCAGGAACTTTCAGAACAAAATTATGGAAGATTTGTCTTCAAAGTTAGGATATAAGCAAGAGCACTCCTCTTCTTATTACCCTCAAGTGAATGGACAGGTTGAAGCAGTGAACAATTCACTTAATTCCATTCTCCAGCAAACCATTGCACAGAGAAAGGATAATTGGCATATCATGTTGTATCATTCTTTGTGGGCCTATAGAATCATGGTAAATACTTCCATCAGTTTTTATCCCTATCATCTTGTGCATGGGGTGGAGTCAATATTACCGATTGAATGAGAAATCCCTTATTTGAAGCTAGCTGTGGATATTTTACCAGAGACATCCACATTGGAAGAGTGTTTGGTCAACTTAGGGCAACTTGATGAGCAGTGCTGAGATGCCTTAGTGGCTCTTGAGGTTAACAAGTATCGCGTTAAGGTCCAGTATGATAAGTATGTCCGTCCTAGGAGGTTTAGTGAAGGTGACTTGGTCCTTTTTTGGGATCAAGATAAGGAACCCTTGGGGGAAGGAAAGTTTAATCCTGTGTGGCATGGTACTTACATGGTTAAGTGTGTCTTAGAGAAAGAATACTATGACCTGGTTGATTATGAAGGGACAACCTTAGCGGAGCCTAGAAATGGGCTCTATCTCAAAAAATACTATGCATGATCTTCATCCAAGGCTTATTTTTGTATATTATTGTATAGTTTTGCATTGCATAGTTAGGCTTTCTTATGGTGATCAGGTTTTTTGATTAGCTTTCGTTTGTTATGGAAGATGTCAATGGAGTATTCCATTTACATAAGATTCATTGATGGTGCTAGCCACCACACTCAAAACTCAGCTTTGGCTACTTGGGTGATCTATACTCCTATGAGTCAAGTATTGTCTTTAGGAGGTGTATGTTTATGGCCTTCTTCAAACAATGTTGCTAAATATAGTGTCATTATTGAGTTATTGCGTGATTCCATTTTGCATGGTGTTCATTCTCTTGAGGTACGTCTTGATTCGCAGTTAGTGATTTCACAACTTAATGGTTTGTATCGTATTAGGGATCTGACATTATTATGAAGATTCTTGCATGTTAGATTGCTAGAATGGAAATTTGAGAATATAACATACATTCACGTTCCAAGAAATTTTAATCAAGTTGTTGATACATATGCTAACTATGTACTAGATTGTCATTTCTTTCACAGACCATAAGCATTTCACAAACACATTTTACGCATGTAAATAGAATAAAATCAATCATCATAAATAATTTTCACTAAGTTCAAAAAAAGTTGACATCATAATACATAAGTGTCATATACAAAATTGGGGCTTCCGAGCCACCAAAATATACTACACGGTCATACAAAAACTATACACCTAGGTCTCTAAGCATGAGGTGGAGGAGGGTGATGATCATGGTAGCACATCACGTCTCTAGCTAGTCAGCGAAACAATCGAATCCATGCTCATGGTACTCCAACCACCTGGCGTTGCATGGCCTCAGGAAATTCCTCGACTTGTACCATGGGTACTCTCTATGTCAATCAAACAAAGTTCATGTGAATGCTCTGGAGCTTCTGCTCCACATCCGCACCCATGATATCATCACCTCTTCCCCTCTGTCGATGATGAGGAAATCCATCTAGACGCCGTGGTCCTACATCTGCATATACATGACAGAGTGTCACTATGTGTCATCACACCAAAAACATGTTTTTTGATTTCATATATCAAAAAACACAAAAAAATTAAACAATTTAAAAATTAAAAGTGGCTTTGGGATTCATTACCTATGTCTCCATAAGTCGATCCTAGTGGTAGGGGAATATATGGATCTCCATGGAAGTCTATCCCTGCATAGGGGTAGTCTTTTATGGTGGAAATCTATCTCTGCCGCCATGGAAAGAACTCTGCTGGGTAGGGGTTAGCCACCCTTCCACCTCCCAGTCTGTGCATGACATTGGCCCAATGTCACTAAGTCAGATCCCGGAACCCATGTGGAGCAACGTCTACTCTAATTCTTAGCCCTCGCACTTGCTCAAAAAAGAATGTGCTCAGTATGCTGCCAAACATGAAGATCCGCACCCTACCCATATTGCAGTCACTGAGCTGTTATTTCATATTTCTCAGCAACGTAGTACTCTAGTCATATATCGTGGGTTGCATGCACTCTACCGCATAGAACATTAGTGGCCTTTAAGCCTAGTGGAGTGATGCCAAACCTAAAATCTTGCCTAGTGCCAATAGTAGGGCTTTTAGCCCCAGAATCTGAATCGTGTTTGTCGCGATTTGATTCCCAACCTTCTCTGTATCGGGAAGGCAGTAGATAGCTATGTTGTCCTCTATAGTCATCCTGACTCTTAGCCCATGGGATCAGAGGTTCACCACCTCCCCTTGTTGGGACAAACCTGTGATGAAATATATGTCCTCAACATCAATGCTAAGTGACATCCCATCTATCTAAAAGGTCTCAGACTCTAGATCCTAGTATTCTACCAGTAGCTGGAGTAGTCTTGGAGTTCCCCTCAAGCTTATAAGGCACCAAAACATGTATATACCACATGCCCATAATTTTTGTTGAGCCACAAGGTCATCATGAACAGCTTCCTCAACATCACCATGTTCCCTCTCTCTCCACTATAGCACCATCCTGCACAAAAATACAAATTTTGATCATTATTTTCTAATAAAACCCATGTTCGCGGCCCTATACGCAGCTGTCTGCAAAACAACTGCATATGTACACGATTTTCATGGCATTTTCCGCATATGGTTAGCCCTATACACGGAAAAAATGCTCGATATCTGTGTGGGCCGAAACGCCCAAGTTGGAATGGACTAAAAAATTAATTTGACTGTGAAAATTTAAAATTTTTACATGAAAATGAAAGAGAGGGGCAAGGGAATTTACCTAGATCAAATGCGAAGTGATTTTGTCGGACGATGCTCCCGGAATTCGATTCTGAAGTTCTGGCCTCAAATGCACTATGGTGGGTGAAAATTCAAAATGGTATGAAAATTTTTAATTTTTCATTATTTTATAGAAAACTTTTGAGATTTTTACCCACTTTCTATGGTTTTGACCGTTTTGGACCGTTTGAAATATTTGATGTTGTAGGAGCCCATTTTGAGTGTAGTTTGACCATTTCTTCGACTCGTTCATGCGTATTTCGGGTATTATGTCTAAACTGGCATATAGGTTAGGTTTTCACATCCACTTGCATTTTTCATAGCCTTATGACCATTTCATCTTAACCCTAGGTATGAACCCATTCCATATTGTTATGGAACCTTCTTGCTGCTTTTAGAAGTGACATTATGTGAAGGGTAGAGCTTTCCCATACATGGGTACCCTAGTTAGATCCTATATTGCATTTGGAGCCCATGCCAATTTTTCTCCTTTAGGGTGTGAGAGTCCTTTGTATAGTACCACAATGACTTTAAGAAAGAGCTTCATACTACTTTTCAACTTTATGCTGGCCATTCCCTGGGGACTCCCTTGTATATGTCAAGTTCTAATTGCATTATCATGAGTTTTGCTTGCCTTATTGAGCCTTATGCCGACTTTCTGACTTTGATTATCATCCATATAGCCCGATCTTGTCTCATGACTATCCAAGCAGAGCCCTTTTACATATCTTTTGTAGTTTGATTCCCCATTTTTTACCAGGAGGGGACCTTCCCCCGAGTGTCATTATCCTGCACATGTTTCCTTGCATTGAGCATAGGTATGTTCCGCTGCTTGGAATTAGTTTGCTTATCCCCTGACACTTGTCTCCTCCTAGATTTGTAACTGAAAAGAACTTATATTCTTTTTCAATATTTTCAAAATATCTGAAAAAGTCCAAAAAATAAAAAAACCAAAAAGGCGGACAGGAAAATATGTTATCTTTGGCAATAGTCGAGTCTTGTCGCCTTCAAACGGAGCACTGTATATAGAATTCATTGGTTGGGTTATTATTTTGACTTTTGGAGCTATAATCATTAGTCTGAGTTTATGTCCACTGACTGGTTAAGCTTCCAGTCCCTATGGAGCCTATTTTGATGCCTCCTGTGTCACAAAGATGTCCCAGTTTGCATATTGAGTCCATGCTGCCTACCTTCAGTCACCATTTTCCTTTATGCTCTTGTTCGAAGGAAGTTGAAGCATGAGTTGGTCATTCATCAATTTTCTTGACTTTGCATGTCGGCCATTCCTAGAACTCTTACTGGTTCATGCACATATTGTTCGAGTTCTTCCACATTATACATCGTTGCTGAGTACCTCATGTTGGTTGATGGGGGATGCCTTAATGCCCTCCTTCCAGTGGATTCCATCCCATCGACTTCAGATCATTTATTCTGGGATAGGAGTCTAGATTCATTTGAGTTCCTTGAGACTTACAGTCATCAGTGGTAGGTTCTATCGCCATCGACAGTTTTGGGAATATGTCAATGTCCTCTGATCAATGGATTATTCCAAGTGTTCTACCTCAAGACATCTATTCACACTTGTTAGATTTCACTTTAGTAACTTGATTACAATTTTCATGATCGGTGGGTGATCTTGCATTTGTTAATGGTATACATCAATGATCGGTAATTAGATGATGGACTACTATGTTTGACCTCGACACCTCTATTCTCACAGTAGTACATGTACTCGTAGTGGTTTGTATAGAAGACTTTCCATCTTGGTGGCATTATGGAGATCTTGATCGTGCCAGTGTTCATGAGATTTCAGCTCTCATGATTTGATTCCATTGTATGTCAAATATATTCAACCATTATGGAGATCTTGATCCATTATGTATCTTCAACTTCTATGGAGATATTGATCCATTGTATATTCTTCATCATGGATATTCTGATCTATTATATATTGTACATGGCAATGACCACACATGTCACATTTTCTATATCATGCCTATTCATGGCCATTGTACTTTTATGTATCCGGGACTGCTCTATGTATTTGCAGTCACATGCAGGGATTGATTATTGTACTATAATGATGTATGGATTGTTCTTCCACCTGGTTCTTCATCACTCAACTTATGGGATGGATTTTATAATGTATTTCGGCCATATGTTACCCCTCTGACCTCACACATGGTTGATCACATGTTTATGGACTTCCCTATCCCTCTGCAGACTCTTTAGACCCCATGGACTGATATTATACTTTGATGTTTCCAAGTTCATCCCTAAAAGCACCTGTTTATTGTTGTACATGACTTTTAATCCCATACTCATGTGTACACACGACTTTTGAACTCAAACCCACGTACATTGGGATGTGTTCATGAATCCAAATACTTTTGGAGTTTTCCTTCATGTGTGTCCAAACCACTTGAATAGTCACCTTCCATATGCTTCCAGATCGCTCGGATTTGACCCTCCATTACCCCTTTGGAGTTCTATGTAAGGAACCCTTGGATACATTGAAGGGGAGGAATTGAAGAGAAACAAAACTATAGTCCATTGTTTCCATAGCTTGCATATACCTGAGTTTGCATCCCTTTGTTCCTTTGGAGCACTTTGTGTTCTTCCCAAGATTTCGTTTTCTTGTGAGCTTGCTATTGAGAGATGGAGGATTGAGGTGGTGGAGGCCTAGGTGGAGGACTCGGTTTTTCCGGTTCGTAGACGCCCCGATAGAGTTTGTCACTTGTGTAATCTATGATTTGATTAATAGAAATATATTTTCTTGTCCAATAATGTGCATTTGAATGAATATTGAATCCATGGATATGTTTAATTGCTTATACATTTTTGATTATATATGCTATAGTAGATGTAACACCATATTATATAGCATGCTTGTCTTGTTTGTTGTTGTTGAGAGAAAATTGCTAGAGCAAGAGGGATTGGAAAAATATCAATGGGGATCTACTTCAACCAGCTAGAATAAGGTATGACTTGAGTTCCCTTAGTGTTAGATGTTTTGTTTCTCTTGCATATTGGGAAGGGATTGATTTCTCGTGTCTAGCTGTCTGTTGTGGTACACCCCAAGCCATAGGAAGTTTCTCTCCATAACAGTATGGAAGAGATTTATGGGTATTATGGAATCCTACTTAATATTATTACTCCTCATACACTTTCAAAATTCTTCTTCTAATTTATTTTGACTCCAGGGAAATAAGGTCAAAATACTAGGAAAAACTATGTTAAAACCCCCAAGGGTAGATGACAATTTTCTCTCTCAAAATGTAGTAAGATCCTCCCAAATTTCACAAAAGAGTATGGGAATGAATATAATACATTAATGGATGTAATTATTATTTTTTATTGATATTTTAAAACTGGTTATGAGGCACAACATCTATATGGTAACTTTCAGTGAATTTGCTTAAGGGAAATGGTATTAATATCTCGATTTTGACTTATGAAAAGTAGGTTGAATGTTTAATATAATGAAATGAAATATAAATAAAATAAAAATAATTCAAATTTATTCCCAAATATAAATAAACATCATAAAAATTCATTCATACAAATATGATATGCAACTCTTTCAAAGTGGAAGCCAAATACATGAAAACTAGCCATTCAAGAGTACATGAATGCATGTCTTTCACACTGGAGTTTCTTGGATTTCGAGATACAGAGAATATGGTCATGAAATTAAATATTTATACATCATTTATGGCTTCCCTGTCATCATCAAACACAGATACAATTCCTCCTACAAATCTGATAAGCAACTCTTTCACAATGGAAGCCAAATAGATGAAAACTAGTCATTCAAGAGCATGGGAATGCAAGCCTTTCACACATGGATTTCAGATATTTTGAATTATGGATAATATGGACACAAGAATACATATAAATAAATCATATACCCAATATTTTTCATCAAATATACTCATCAAAATGCAATCACCACCCCAAGAAGTACACCATCAACATGAGAGTGTGGGGGAATGGAGAAGAAGGAATGATAGAATAGGGTGATATATAAGAATTCAAAATGTATGGACCTTCAACCTACAACGAAAACACCTTCATTCATATCCAATGAAATTTATGAATTTCCTCTCCGTCAACCAACTTGCAAATGAATCCAACTCCCTTGAAATTGGTTCACAAGCAGGGAGAGTTAACACTCACTGTGCAATGGACACACAAAAGCTCTCCAAAATGAAGAAGGAAAATTAAAAAATGATAAAAATCCATTATCCTTCCTCATGAAATCATTTTATTAACTTCATTCTCCCTACTAATATTGAATTTCCCTCCATGGGATTCCTCCAACTCATCTTAGTGGTTTAGTAACTCCTATGACACTTGTCCTTCCTATTCGTGTTCCAATTCTTTCCCCAATTCGAATGGATGCCTCTAAATCCCAAATTCCCCCTATTGGTGTATATTTGTATCCCTTCCATTTAATATTTGTCATAGGTCTGCAATCAGGTCTTGATTTTTCATATTTTTCATAGAATCTTTCATCATTGGTTGTCATAGAGTGCATGGATTCTCCTTCCAAGTGGCACACAATGTCTTCTTAGTATCTTCCTCTCCCATGTGATTTACTCTAATTTACTAATTAAAATTCCTTGGCTCATGATATTCTATTTGACACCACATCATCCTCCATTAAGGTTGCATTACCCATGGATTCGAATTTGGATGTATATCATGTCAGGTGTGTGGGGATTCTAGTCACCCAAAGGCTCCACAAGCTTCCAAGTGTCACTCATGAACCAATGCCACCTTATTTTCATAGAATTTATTATTTATGTGACCCATTTAAATGTGAATGTGGTAAAATAAGGTTGTTTTGGGTCCCTGTTGTTGCTATAACAATTACCAAAAAAAAATTGTATGTTTTTTAGGACCCCTTTGAAAGTCTTATATTTTCTTTCCTTAAAATGCTTTGAATTTGATTTTTAAGCCTTTACAATTTCTTCCCATCATTAAGAGTTCCATAGATTCTTTTTTTCACTAAGTCAAAAAGTGATGTTTGATCCTCTACATTGGGTGATTTCCCATCTTTGAGCCGCTCTGGCGGATTCTTCTTTGTCTTCAAGCCACTACAGCAAAGCCTGCTTTGATTTTGGGCCGCTACGTTGGGTTAATTTTTCATTTTCGAGACACAACGGCGGGTGTTTTTTTATTTCAAAACCACAGTGGATGTATTGTCATGATCAAGCCGCTATAGCGGGCATCTTTTTCACTTGTGTGCCCATTTTTTTAACTTCCACTACATCAAAAAGTTTTGCGAGTCGTGCCTTCTACGGCGGCGAACCTCATGATTTGTCTTTCGGTTTGATATCCAGGGGATGCTATGGTAGGCGCATCCTCTGGTTTGACCCACTACAGTGGCTGGTTCTTCAATTGTGTTACGGAGGTGGTTTCCGATGCACTGCTGCTACGGTGGAGGCATTTCTTGTTAATGTCTGATTCTGAGAAGGACCTATCGTTGCGGAGGTTATTTGAATTTGAAGCTACTGTGGCAGCTGACATATTATGATCCTCACCGATATGATTTTAAAGGTCAAGCCACAGGGGAAGGTACCAAAATATTTGGGAGCTGTGGGCTGGTAGTTGTGGGTGGATTAATATTTTCGAGCTACTGGATCGGAGCATTTCCCATGATGACTTATGATTTTCAGCCAGAAGCTTTGACACCGATGGCATTTTCGATCTCGCACGCACAATTCTTAATGAAAAATTTTAAAGCCCCAGAAAGCCTTTTATTTTCCATTTGCGAAGTATTTTGACCTATTTTATCTTACACAGTTAGTTAGGAGTTGAAGAGAGTTTTCCATTCAAGCTTATTGTGTAGATTCCTTGGTGGATTTCATGTGGTGCGTGCTAGCCAGTTGCTTTCCATCGTGTGTCGAACCTCTAACCTGATAGGTAGGTTTTCCATACTCTTCTTTAAGTGGTTGTTCTTTTTATATTGCCAAGCCATCTATCATCGATGCAAGGTGGGTTAGGTTGTGACATTGCCTAGTTTAAAAAATGTTTTTTTCGCCCTTATTCTCATTTAGGTTGGGCCATTTCATTTTAGGTTTTCCCTAGTAGCAACTCGCTTGCAAAACCGGTCCGCTTGTCTAGAAGCATTTTTCGCCTAGTCGGCTAGGCTATAGATAATTTCACAGGAGCCAATCTTTTCATTGGTATGAAGCGAATTGGAAACTTTCTTGTGGGTTTTGGTGTAGGCTGTGGTCTCCTTGTTTCACACAGAACCCATAAGTTGATGATTCATAGGTATCGACCGTGGGATATTGGGCCTGGTTTTACCTTAAGGCACCGCCGCTATGATTTTGAAGCTCTATTACACCTATAGGATAGAATGTCTGGGGTTGAGTGGGGGTTTCATCATTAAAAATCAAGAACGCAAAGGCTTCAATAGGGTTTCCCATAGTAGATGTTGTTTGTATAGTTGTAACCCTGACTCGTGCCCATTTTTCCTGTTCTAATGGATGAAACTGACCGAGTAAGGAAAATTTTAGGTTTTTTAATGCTATGGGATATGTATATATAGGTATTTGTTTCTATGCTTGTATTGATAATTATTGGTTTAAATATGAACACTAATACATCTCCATTTTTTTGCAAGTACAATTTACTGCAGAAATCATGACGAAGAAGGGGAGGAAGAAGCTTAAAATTGTTGAAAGTGATTCTGACACAAAATTTGTTGAGGTCTCACCAGCAGTGAAGACTAAGATAGTGTATGAAGAAACCGGGGTGTTTACAAGACCAAATCTTGAGATAAAATGGGGCCAGATCTACCCCATGTTTGTTGAAAGAAAAGTGCCAGAAGCTGGTTTGGGAGACCTAGATTTGTACGAGAATATTTTGAGGTCTGGGTTAACCAAAATAGCAACTAGGTGGAAGATTTTTCCCTGTGCAGAGGTCATTGCATGGATTTTTCCCAAAATAGCCACAGTAGGAATAATAATAAATGATGAAGAGGGAAAGCTTGTTGCATGTTTCGTGCCTGCATTCATTTCGGCAACTTACAGTCTACCAGAAAAATGAAATAAGTGTAACAACAGAGTGAGTCAAAGGTTTGAAGTTTGACTATACCACCACAACAAAGATGATGGTTGTTGAGGGGAATACCTTTAGACACAAACAATCAGGAGAATATGAGACTTCCCATCTTCGAACCCCTTTCAGGATAATACCATTGATGATAAGAAAGCTGTATGGTAGGGCTGATGGGAAGACGTATAATTTTGGTTGGATTCCCCTCATGTTTATGTAGATATGGAGGGAAAAAATTTTAATTGGGCCAATATAGCTACTAGGAATTTGGTCAAATGTGTAAAGGCAGACCAGGAGGGTTTGAAACAAAATAAATACAAATTTTTTATGTCATCTTTCTTGATAGATTGTATCCCTATAGACACAAGTTTGAGAATCTTAATTGTGTGTGGAAAGAAGGGAAATCCCCTATCTACGTTGCATATCAGATTCTGGGAGCCCATAAATATCACAACCATTACCAATTGATTTGTGAGGAATTCATAATGCTTCTGTATAAGTTGATATTTCTAGAAGATTGTCCATGTCTATCAGAGGGGGCTGTAGAATCCATAAAAGAATATGGAGACTATTTTTTCACCGAAGAAGGAACGTATCTGAGAATGTATGGCGGCACCAAAGAACCCTTAATGCTGCCCAAGTATGAAACATACTACATAGTACATAAGGAGGCATTTAGACAAGTATTTCTAGATGGTTTTGGAAATCATTTGTTCGATATAAATAAAGTTGTGTTCCCTCTAGTACCTTTTTATGTAGGGAGATACAAGTTCAAGAAGGTCAAAAGTGATCCAGATTTCGTCAAAGAACTGGAGATATTCCATTTTGGAGAGAAAATATTACACCAAAATGATTCACAAGGAAAGGTGGCATCTCACAAGGCCGCTCACAAGGTAAATTTTGAGTATATAGACTATATAGATAAAGAGGAGCAAGTGTTAAGGAATGTCTACAGCATGGTATCTGTAGGCAAGCGGTTGAAGAGAAAGGCATCTGGGGTCAAGGGAAGTAGAAGTAACAATCCAAAACTAGATGAAGGAAAAATTAAGAAGTTGCAAAGAAGGCACAAGAAGAAAGTACTCAGAGGCTTGCAGCAGGAGAAAAGAGGTTGTTGGCAGAGGAGGTACAGAGAGATAAATCAGAAGCTGCCAAACTGAAGAGCAAAGAATTTGATTTGAAGAAAATGGCAGAGTTATAAAAGGCCACGGCTGAAGGAGATGCAAGCCCTGAGCAAGAAATTCAAGATACAAGAGGGCCTACAAAAGGGCACAGCCAAAATAATGAAGAAGTTCCTAGTGGTAGAGATCCAGAGAAAAGCCCTGTTTGGGATAATCCAAATAACTTGCCATCCATATCCAACAACATCCTCAATGGGGGTCATGTGCCCATAGCTGAAATGGGGCTAGCACCATTTACAAAATCTAAACAATACAATGTGGAATGCTTATAAGATATTCGTTTTGATCCTAAAACAAAACCCATTACATGGAGGACAAAAACAATCTTAAGGGTAGGGACTCAGCCACTAGTGACCATAGTAACAGAGAGGATGGTCATGAAGAATGTAGAAGAGAACCCAAAGAAATTGGCTTATATGGGAATTGCAAATGCCTATTCCAATGCTCACAATGTAGACAGACTTCTAGAAAACATTGAGCAATATAAGGGGAAGATGGTCGAAATGAAGGACGTTTTGACAAAGGAAGAAAGGGTAAGTCGAGAATCAAAAATAAAATATGAAGCTACCCTATCATATGTTTAGAGGATTCAACAGGGACACCAAATTCTAGAAGAAGAACGAGACAGTTTGAGATCATCCAATGAAGAGTTAAGTAAGGATAAAGGAAATTTGCAAAACAAGGTTGTAGAATTGGAATTGCAGAATACTACTGCTGAGCAGAAGGAAAATAGTATGAAACCCAAGTAGCAGCATTGGAGGCACAAAAGGATTCATTGGAGGTTTTGTTAAAGGTGGAAAATGAGCAAAGAACGGATATCGAGTCATTGACAAAGCATGCCCTCATGCTTAGAAATGAAATTTACTATATGTAGCTCCAGATAGGAGATGAGATGTTGAAGGTACGTCAAGTGGAAGCTAGGTTGGAAGAGATTTTAGGTATAGATTCCCATTTTAAAGACAAGACCCAGGACATCCTGGAAATTGTTCAAGGGCGTTTGAATTGGTTAGAAACAACCAAGGAACCTCAAGAAAATGCACCAGTCAAATACTCTGAGAGAGTGAAGCTATAATATGAGCTAATAGAATTTGGGAATAAAGCTGTTGAAGAATTGATAAGGGAATCCCATAGAACTAAAGGATTTTACACAGAGTTCTGTAGAAAGGTGCTTACAACTTACAACCGCTGCCAAACATCTACAAAGAATATGTTATATGAATTACCCGAGCATGAAGAGTACTTGAAACAATTGTTAGCCAGATGGAAGGAGAATGAACTGGGAATTCATCTGATCAAAAGTTTAGATGAGAGAGTGCTTAAGAATGTAATAGCCCAGGAAGCAATAAGAAACCATCTTGTTGGAAATATGGAAGATGGCGTTATTGGAATTGATGTCAATATATGAGATGATGGAGATTTGGGGAACTAATGATTGTGGACAGACACATCCTAGTGATGATCATTGATGGAAAAATAATATGGAGGAAATGATAGATGTTGATTTGGATGAGGCTATAAATCATCTCACAGAGGTCGTTGAATGCAATCCCACATCAACAATCATCTATGCTACTAGAGCTAGTGTCTTTGTGAAGATGAGGAAACCTAATGCTGCTATTCAGGATGCTAATGTTGCTATCATGATAAAACCAGACTCTACAAAAGGTTACAAATGGCGAGGCATGGAAAAAGCTATGCTTGGTCACTGGGAAGAGGCTACCAAGGATAAATTGAAGAATAGTTTGGTACTTCAAACACTTCCCCTAAAGTTACCGAGGAAAATGTTAGTAATGATGAGATAGTTGAATATGAAGTTGAACTAGATAATGAAGGAGTTATTGAACTAGATAATGATCTTCCTCAAAAAATGGGAGATGCATCTGTTGAAATAACTGATGAGAAATGAGATGAAGCCCAAATCGCAAATTCAAAAGAAATGGAAGCAATATGGCGTGATGATAAAAGTGAAAATAAGGAAAATTATAAAACCAAGGAAGGTGAAAAGGTGTTAGATGTAAAAGATGAAGAAGATTATAGTGATGTAGATGCTGAAGAATATTATAGTGATAAAGATGAAGTGACTAGTCCAAGAAAAGAAAAATGCAAAATTGCATAATACCAAGAGTAGATGAGCAAGTATCATGGAGCAGCGTAAATATTTCTCTCAATTTTAAACAACAGATTTATCTAGTGTCCGAATTTCTAAAATGTCACTACCGACTTCAAATTTCAATAGTAAATATATCTCCATGGTTTCACACTCACTGCAAGAAGGTTCTTTGGAATAAGAGATATTGTATCTTAAAATGTCAGATTCATGCTAAATCTTTGGTAGATAGAAACCCCAGTCCGATCATTGCAAAATATGCAGAAAATAAATGCAGAGGGTTTTCACAAATCGAGACTTAGCAGCCATCAGATCAAAAATCAACGGTGGAGATTAAGTTCCGGTTTGGGAATTATCTCACATTAGTTGTGTAAATGAAGTTTTATGGGTTTATATACCCCAACCTTTAAAATCTATATCAACGCGTAGTGCAAAGGTATGGTGGGGGCTCTGGGTGTTTGGACTCCACGAGAAGATCACCAGCTCGGAGCCCGGTACAGCATATAAGGCCCCCTACCTTTTGTTACATGTGGAAAATTTCATCATTTGATGAGGATAACAACATGGTAGAGTGGTGTTGCGAACATGGAAGACCATAAAGCTGAGATGGGAGAAGACATGGCGTCGATGTGGCATAAGAGTCATCAGACGTGGCTAAAGCATTTGTGAACATGAAGGTTAAATGAAAATTTGTAAAACATAAAGTTTTAATTAATTAAATAAAAAAATGTGTTTAGTTCTAATAATAAATGATTTTATATTAAAGTCATTTTTTAAGAGTTAACTAAAACAATAATATATATAGTTATATATTAAAAATAAAAAAAATGATTTTTATTATATCATTTTTTTGGAGGTGTAATGTTTTGAAAAGGTGTGTTTTTTTAAAAATACACATGGCCTTCGGAGAAGTATATATTTCGAAAAAAAATGTCATTTGAGAGTGTCTCTCAGTACTTGAAGAAGGAGTAAGGCCAAAGGAAGAGATACAGTCCTAGAAGCTTATGGAGACTTAATATCTTAAGGGCGGCAAGGTGGTGCTAGGGCAGGTTGGTGACTGCAAAAGGGAGTCGTTGCTTCCTTTTCAGTCGTAACTGACTAAACAGGGGGTCGTAGCCTCCTACCAGTTGGTGTTGGTGAATTAAGGGTGTGGGTGCATCTTGATTGGTTGGTGCCAATCGAATTCTATTGTAACTTGTAAACACAATTTTACAGTATAGAATGAGTTGGTGGTTTACCCTATTGGGCTTCCACACTAAAATTGTGTTCTATTTGTTCTTATTGTTATGTGTTTTGTGTATCTTGTCGATTCCATGCTTTGGTTAAAGTTTTAAATAAGTGGTTAAAAAGAAAAAATTAACAATACTAATTCACCCCCCCTCTCAATATTGACCAATATTCTAACAATTGGTATCAGAGCCATTCACTTCACTAAAAGAGTTTAATCACTCGAAGAGTAATATACATCAGGGTGGATCAGCAGATGAAGGTATCAATGAATTTTCCCACATTTGATGGTGAAGACTTTGTTTTCTGGAAGATTAGAATGAATAACTATCTAATGTCTATTGGGTTGGAAGTTTGGGCGCTAGTTGAAGAAATGATATGATGTTCCTAAGGTCACTCCCACATAATAAGAAGAAAGGAATAAGTATTGGGAACATGCAAAAGCTCTAAACACATTACAAGCTGGAGTGAGTAAAAAGATCCTTGCAAAATTACTAACATGTACGAGTGCAAAATAGCTCTGGGACAATTTGGAAACCCTATATGTAGGAGATTCCAAAGTAAAGAAGGAAAAACTTCAATCCTTTAAAGTACAATATGAGAGTCTAAAAATGAGGGATGAAGAAACTATATCAGAGTACTTCGAAAGAATTGAAAGTATTGTTAATACAACCAAAGGTTTGAGAGAATAGATACCAGATAGTGAGCTGGTTGAAAAGGTACTAAGAACACTCCCTATAGCATACAATACCAAAGTATCCACTCTTGAAGACCGAGAGAAGCTAGAAGAACTTAGCATGGAATAATTATATGGAATTCTCATAGCCTACAAGCTAAGACTAGGCATTGATAAATATTCAAAAGAAGAAGCATCCTTCAAAGTGATCAAGAAAACAAAAAATCAGAAGCAAACATCTCAGGACAACAATCACGAAGAATCTGATGTAGAAGAAGCCAATTTTATTAAAAAACTTCAGAAAGGATCAGGAAGTACAAAGGAAAACTTCCTTTCAAATGTTTTAATTGTGGCAAAGTTGGGAACTTTGCAGCTAGGTGTCCTTATTCCAAGAAGGATTCTAAAGATGAAGATGACAAAAGTAAATAATACTAGAAAAAGGGAAAATCCCACTATAAAAATAATTACAAAGAAGAAAGGAATTTCTACTCAAAAGAAGAGAACAACAGTTCATCTGAGTTTAGTGACGGTGATGAAGAAGTGCTTTTTTGGGGCATTGAACAAATTGAGAATGTGGAAGAATCAAAGACAAAGCAGAGGTCAATATGAAAGAAGAAATTCTTAGTGCCTTGGATGAACTAAGAAAATACAAACACAAATATAGACAACTGAGAAGTTTTATAGTTGAACAGAAAGAAAAACACGAACAAAAGAATAAAGAGATGGATAAAATCATGAGCAACCTGAAGGATAAAATTCTAGAAGCAATCAAGATAGAGGAAAGTCTGGAAAAATATCTTAAAGAAAAACAAATGACCTATGAAATATTTGAAGCAGAATTAGCTTTCCTACGGAAAGAACTAGATTCAAAACATGTCCAAATGAAATATGAAAACAACTCTAATATATTGGATGAGAATATAATCACACAAAGGGATCCAAGTAACAAAAGTGGAATAGTTTATTCACCAGAAGAAAACCAAGTTAACTCAAAACATTATGCAGCTACTCTCCTTAGTCCAGTCAAGAAGAAAGATGAAGAAAAGGCAAACAATAATCAGAACTCAAAAAAATTATCCTCACCCATCAAGAAGGAATACAAGACAACCTCACAAATTTTTTTATCGAAACAAGTATCCTCACATTTTCTTTGGTTATTGTTTTTCATGCTCTAACGTTGGACACAAAGCAATTAACTATAGAGCATATGGAAGGAAAAATTTGAGCAAGAACTATAACTTTAAAAACAACCAAACAATTGATCAAGTCAAGAGTAGAAATTATAACCCCTTTACAACTATGAAAGAAAGAGATTTGGAATTCTTTAAATGTCATAACTATGGACATAAAGAAAGAAATTGCAGATTAATGGAGATCTCAGAAAGACCGAAATATCTGAGAGAGCATAAGAAGCTTTGGAAAGAAAAAACATCAAAGAAGGAATGTCTTATTGCCTTGAAATCACAAAATGAAGGGGATCTCTGGTATGTCGACAATGGTTGTTCAAAAAACATGACAGGAGACAAGAACAAATTATTGAACTTAAAACAACATAAAGGAAAATTCACATTTGGTGACAATGCTTCAGGTAACATTCTAGGAAAAGGCACTGTGAATTTGGGAAAAGACAAAGCAAAAAATCTATTGCTGGTTGAAAAATTGAAGCCTAGTTTATTAAGTGTCAGCCAAACCTGTGATCAGGGACATAATTCTCAGAAATGTGAGATTAGAAGAAAGGAGTCAGGAAGGCTCGTTGGTACTACTCCTAGAACTTCCAAGAATGTATACATTCTAAACACGAAAATGCATGAGGAATTTCATTTAAATGTAATGGATGAAAGTTGTCTATGGCATAGGAGTATGGGGCACATCAATTTTGATAATTTAGTAAAAATGATTAATCTTGAGGTAGTAAGAAACTTGCCAAAAATTACAAAACCTTTAAATCCCATATGTAGACATTGTCAACTAGGGAAGAAAACAAGAGTTAGATTCAAAACAAAAGAATACTCAACCTCAAAACCTTTAGAGCTGGTTCACTCTGACATTTGTGGACCTACAAGGACCAAAAGTTTGCAAGGAGAGTCCTACTTCATGTTGTTCATCGATGATTTTACTAGAATGTCTTGGGTATTTTTCCTCAAAGAAAATCAGAAGCATTTAACAAATTAAAAATCTTTAAAACTTTTGTTGAAAATGAAACAGAGTAAAAAATAAAATGTCTTAGATATGACAATGGCTGTGAGTTCACCTGAAAGGAGTTTAATATCTTTTGTGAAACCCATGGAATTAAGAGACAATTTTCTACTGCTAGAACACCTCAGCAAAATGGAATTGCTGAGAGAAGGAATAGAACAGACCAGGAGGCTGCAAGGACCATGCTCAATGAAGCAAAATTGTCTGATGGATATTGGAGAGAAGCTGTAAGCACATCTATATATATATTAAATAGACGTCAACTCAGGATCAACAGAAATAAAAATCCTTATGAGCTGTGGTATGGAAGAGCTCCTTCAATAAAATATTTCAAAGTATTTGGAAGTAAATGTTACATCAAAAGGGTTGATGAGAATCTCAGAAAATTTGATGCTAGATCTGATGAAGGCTTATTTATTGGATATTATCCTACCAAGAAGGCATACAAATGCTATAATTTCACACTACATAGAATTATTGAGAGTGCAGATGTTAAAGTTGATGATTTAAAAACAAAGAAACTCAAATATCAAGAGACCGTATTGGACAACGAAGATGAAGATAATGATGAGCTAGTTGATATAGAAGTAGATATAGAAGAAAAGGAAGAGACACAAGAAGATGAAATAGATACCAAAGAAGAAGAGGAATATATTCGGGAAGAAGAGATAAAGGAATAATCCCCAAGAAGAGACACAAAGACATCCTCAAGAATAATTCAAAGAAATTGTCCTGAAGACTTTATTATTGGAAATAAAAGCACTGGAGTGCAGATAAAAAGAAAATTGTTATATCAAACAGAAATTGCACTTTTATCACACATTGAGCCTAGATCAATCAAGGAGACATGTAAAGATGACAATTGGGTCAAAGCTATGAATGAATAATTGAACCAAATTGAAAAAAATCAAACTTGGGAATTGGTTCCAAGACCAAAAAATAAGAGTGTTATTGGAACTAAATGGGTGTTTAAAAACAAAGTAAATGAAGATGCGCAAGTAATCAGGAACAAAGCCAGATTAGTATGCAAAGGATATGCTCAGGTTGAAGGAGTAGATTTTGAAGAAACCTTTGCACCTATGGCTATATTAGATGCAATTAGGATGTTCTTAGCTTTTTCCAGTTACAAAAAATTTAAGGTATATCAGATGGATGTCAAGTCAGCTTTTCTTAATGGAAACTTAGAAGAAAAAGTGTATATTGAGGAGCAAGAAGGATTTCATTTATCTGACAAAAGAGACTATGTATGTAAACTAAAGAAATCACTTTATGGGTTAAAACAAGCACCCAGAGCATGGTATGCAAGGCTGGACTCATATCTGCAAACACAAGGATTCAAAAGAGGATCGGTAGATTGTAATATCTATTGTAAAATTATTGATGATATCCTGATCATTGTAGAAGTGTATGTTGATGACATTATATTCGGGAGTGATGATGAAAAGTTGAGTGAGGATTTTTCTAAGAGAATGAAGCAAGAATTTGAAATGTCTTTGCTTGGTGAAATGAATTTATTTCTAGGATTGCAAATAGTACAGTGCAAAAAGGGAATCATTATGCATCAGTCCAAGTATACTAAAGATATGTTGAAAATATTTCAGCTAGAGAATTGCAAGCCTATTTGTACACCTATGACAGTAGGCTGCAAATTAAGCAAAGAAGATGAATCTAAGGATGTAGATCCAAAACATTATATATCCATGATTGGGAGTCTACTATATGTAACATCCTCCAGACCAGATGTCAAGCAAGCTGTTGGAATGGTGGCTAGATTTCAAGTTGCACCAAAAGAGAGCCATGTTCAAGCTGTAAAAATAATCTTTGGGTATTTAAAAGGAACCATAGATCTTGGATTATGGTACCCTAGAAAGAACACATTCTCTCTAAAATCCTATTCAGATGTAGACTGGGCTTGCTATGTAGATGATAGGAAGAGCACAAGTGGAGGAGCCTTTTTCTTGGGAGAATCACTTGTATCTTGGATAAGTAAAAAAAATACCTCAATCTCCCTATCCACCGCTGAAGCAGAGTACATTGCGACAGTAGAGTGTTGCACACAAGTCAAGTGGATGAAACAAACTCTACAAGATATTAAGGTTGTGTTTGACGAACCCACTATCATGCATTGTGACAACACAAGTTCCATAAGTTTGTCCAAAAACCCTGTCCAATACTCCAAGGAAAAACATATTCCTATAAAATATCACTATTTAAGAGAGCAAACTGTAAGCAAGAATATTAGACTTGAATATATTCCAAAATAGGAACAAGTGGTAGACATATTTACTAAGCCTTTGAATAGGGATGTGTTTGAGCATCTCAGGCAAAATCTTGGAGTAATTCCCTCTCCAAATTAAAACAAAAAAATGTGATGCATCTAGATAGGAAGAGACAGTGATTACTGTCAGGGTGAACCTATTATCCCTTTTCCCTTGATGTCAAAGGGGGAGAAATGAAGGGTATTACAGAGTATTGCCATCAATGCCAAAGGGGGAGATTGTTGGAAATATGGAAGATGGAATTTTTGGCATTGATGTCAATATATGAGATTATGGACATTTGGTGAACTAATGATTGTGGAAAGACACATCCTAGTGATGATCATTGGTGGAAAAATAAGATGGAGGAAATGGCATATGGTGATTTGGATGAGGCTGTAAATCATCTCACAAAGGACATTGAATGCAATCCCACATCAGCAATCATATATGATACTAGAGCTAGTGTGTTTGTGAAGATGAGGAAACCTAATATTGCTATTCGGGATGCCAATGTTGCTATCAAGATAAACCTAGACTCTGCAAAAGGTTACAAATGGTGAGGGATGGAAAGAGCTATGCTTGGTCACTGGGAAGAGGCTACCAAGGATAACTTGAAGAATAGTTTGGTACTTCAAACACTTCCCCTAAAGTGCCTGAGGAAAATGTCAGTGATGATGAGATAGTTGAATCTGAAGTTGAACTAGATAATGAAGGAGTTATTGAACTAGATAATGATCCTCCTCAAAAAATGGGAGATGCATATGTTGAAATAACTGATGAGAAACGAGATGAATCCCAAATAGAAAAGTAAAAATAAATGGAAGCAATATGGTGTGATGATAAAAATGAAAATAAGGAAAATTATAAAACCAAGGAAGGTGAAAAGGTGTTAGATGTAAAAGATGAAGAAGATTATAGTGATGTAGATGCTGAAGAAGATTATAGTGATAAAGATGAATTGACTAGCCCAAGAAAAGAAAAACGCAAAATTGCATAAGACCAAGAGCAGATGAGAAAGTAGCATGGAATCGTTTTTGTAGTGTAAATATTTCTCTCAATTTTAAACAGCAGATTTATTCGGTGTTTGACTTTCTAAAATGTCACTACCGACTTCAAATTTCAATAGTAAATCTCTCTTCGTGGTTTCACACTCACTGCAAGAAGGTTCTTTGGAATAAGAGATGTTGTCTTTTAAAATGTCAGATTCATGCTAAATATTTGGTAGATAGAAACCCCAGTTCGAACGTTGCAAAATGTGCAGAAAATAAACGCAGGGGGTTTTCATAGATCGAGACTCAACATCCATCATATAAAAAATCAATGATGGAGATTAAGTTTTGGTTTGGGAATGATCCCACATTAGTTGTGTAAATGAAGTTTTATGGGTTTATATACCCCAACCTTTCACATCTATATCGACACATAGTGCAAAGGTATGGTGGGGGCTCTGGGTGTTTGGATTCCATGAAAAGATCACCAGCTTAGAGCCCGGGACGACCTATCAGCCCCCCCACCTTTTGTTACATGTGGAAAATGTCATCATTTAATGAGGATAACGACATGGTAGGGAGGTGTTGCAAACATGGCAGACCATAAAGCTGAGATGGGAGAATATGTGGTGTCGATGTGGCATAGGAGTCATTAGACATGGCTAAATAATTTGTGAACATGAAGGTTAAATGCAAATTCGTAAAACATAAATCTTTAATTAAATAAATAAAAAGATGTGTTTAGTTCTAATAATAAATGATTTTATATTAAATTCATTTTCTAAGAGTTAATTAAAACAATAATATATATAGTTATATATTAAAAATAAAAATAAAAATGATTTTTATTATATCATTTTTTTGGAGGTGTATTGTTTTGAAAAGGTGTGTTGTTTCAAAAATACACATGACCTTCGGAGAAGTATATATTTCGAAAACAAATTTCATCTGAGAGTGTCTCTCGATTCTTTATCTCAGTACTTGAAGAAAGAGTAAGGCCAAAGGAAGAGATACAGTCCTAGAAGCTTATGGAGACTTAATATCTTAAGGGCAGCAGGGTGGTGCTAGGGCAAGTTGGTGCTTGCAAAAGGGAGTTGTTGCTTCCTTGTCAGTTGTAACTGACTAAACAGGGGGTCGTAGCCTCCTACCAGTTGGTGTTGGTGAATCAAGGGTGTGGGGACATCTTGATTGGTTGGTGCTGATAGAATTCTATTGTAACTTGTAAATACAATTTTGCAGTATAGAATGAGTTTGTGGTTTACCCTATTGGGATTCCACATTAAAATTGTTTTCTATTTGTTCTTATTGTTATGTGGTTTGTGTATCTTGTTGATTCCATGGTTTGGTTAAATTTTTAAATAAGTGGTTAAAAACAAATAATTAACAATACTGATTCACCCCCCCCCCCTCTCAGTATTGACAAATATTCTAACACATCTATTGGAAGATCAACTTCAATTGATTCCAGCCAGGATGGATAATATAAAAGCTCAAGTTTCCAAGCAGGAGGTCACTATTATATTTCTAGAGCCATCAAAGTTTGAGACAATAGTGACATATGGCAATACATGGAAGTAGTTCATTAATTAGGTGGCTGGGCCCATTTAGAATGTTTATTTTATTGACACATATTTTGTAACAGTTATATTTTACCTAAATTAGCGAACTCACTAGGAGACAAAGTCATTTTTTGTAACTAATTTGTAAAGGAAGCCCAAAGGGAAGGAATACTAAAGGAAAGGAAGACCAAAAGACATTAGAAATTGTATAAGTATAGATTATGTCAATGGGAGAGGGGACTTTTCCATGCTATATTTTTGTGAATTTTATTGTAAGAAGAACTACTTCCTTTTATAATAAAGAAGCCATATTTTCTGCTGGAGAAGGGGCTGTGAAGTCTCAAATGCATGATGTAGATTGGTTGAATGTCGAATTATTTCTGTTTCATCTTATTCTAAAAACTGTAAGATCATTCTGATTTATGAATTACTTCCATGTTATTAATGATTTCCGATTATTTTATGGAACTTATGTAGTACATTGAGTGATTAATGTTTTAACTAACAATGAGCTATCTCTATGTTAATCTTTCTATGTGTATTCGTGTATTCTTAATTATGAATATCTATTTGTAATATTCTTTATGCATGTTTTACAGTACATTACTCATCCTTAAATATAATATTTCTCCCTAGGGATAGGTTAGATAGAATTAGTTAGCTTAACATAATTTTTATCTGTTTATGATTTAGAAGAAAAAGGGGTAATAAGACAAGAGGTAAGAACCTGTGCATCATGTTGTGAACTCTTTGTGGTCTCTATTTATTGCACTTATAATAGGCACTTACATATCATATATAAAATAAAACAAAAAAAATACTTAAACGGTGGACTGGGTCGCAACCGGTAAAACAAGCTTAAATCGTTACTTGACCTACAGTAGCCGGACCGTAAATCGAATCGATTCCCCATAGCAAATAATAAAAAGATAATCGGGAATGTTTATTATGGAGGATCCCTACTGTTTTTACATGGGATTTTCCAGGCCTCAATAGTTTTTGGTGCTAGAAGGAGGGCTGCTAGTGCATGGCTGGCCGAGGAAATTCATTTTCTTGAGAACACTCCACCGGTTACAGTTCTGAATCCAGTTTCCCTATGAGACCTAGACCTAAAGAAAAAGTTACAGAGTATCTCTACCCTGTTGATAACGAGGTGGTTGAAGATTTAAGGATAATCACAAGGGTGTATACAAAGAATATTGGAGGACTACCCATTATTCCTTCTTTTCCCATAAGAGAGTTTTGTAAGAAGGATTGTCCTTACCATGAGGATTCAGTGTTAGTGGAATACTTTGAAGAGCTGGTAGAAACCACATTGCAAGAGATTGTGCAACCCCTAAATAAGTTAGGACCAGAGTCCCCTCACTTCTTACCTTTCCAAACCCCTGTCCAGTCTCATCCTCAATCTCCACCTAGAATCATGGAAAATGTGAATGCAAATCAGCCTCCCCCACCACCTGCTTGGAGGGATAGATCCCCTCTAAACCTTACTCCTCGGTAACATGCCATGCCTATTAATTTTGATAAGTCTTTGCCTAAGTTTGAACCGAATGAAGGAATGTTTATGGATGACCATTTGCAAAGTTTTTACCTAGATTTGGAGGGTTTACAAGCAGCAGAGCATGAAGAGGTAGTCTGTAGATTGTTCCCACATACTCTCAAGGGTAAAGCAGCCTCATGGTATTTTTCCCTATAGGAAAACTCAATCCCAAATTGGAACACCTCTGAGAGATTGTTTAGAAACAAGTATGGAACTCAGAGAACTACTGTTGTTTTAATGAAGAAATTGCTTTCCCTCATAAAGGAAAAGAAAGAAAGGGTGCATAATTTCACTAAGAGGTTTGCTTCCTATCTGAATAATTTTGATGCAGCTATAAAAACTGTTGAGAACACCTTAATTGAGTAGTACACTTCATCTCTGGGTCCCAACCTAGCCATGTTTGTCAAAAGATCAGTTAAACCCACCTTAGTGGAAACATATGAGGAAGCTGAGAAAGTGGAAGCCGAAATGGATAGTATAGACCAATATCCTACACAATCAGAGGAAAAGACTTTTGGAAATAGAAATCCTTTGTTTTTAACTAAGCCTAAAGATGAGCGGTCATAGGAATTAGATGGCGTGGTAAAAATGGTGTAGAAACTTTCAATTAGAGTAATTGATCAGGAAAAGGAGAAGGATGCCCATAAGCAATACAAACCTTATTATAAAAAGAGAGATGACAGTGGTCCATCCAAACCTCCGTCTCATAGTCCCTCGGCTATGAACTTAACTAAAGTGGGAATGGAAAATTTCTGTACATTCCATCAACAGCCTCATTCTAAAAAAAATTCCCACAGTGGATAAATTCTATGACTTTAGTGATGAATCAGTTACTAGATTCCAAGTTAATAGAAACTGTGGATGAAAGAGAGAAAGTTCATGAACCAACAGAGAAATAAGAAGAAGACACTATGGTTTTATGGGATTGTGTATCCATGTTTAGTATAGAGGATGAAGGTCTCATTGAGGAAGAGAAAATATCAGAAACAAATGTTACAACAAGAAGTCAGGTCCCATTGAAAGAGGATAACACGATAATTCCCAAGATAAAGAAAATTTAGGAGAACATGAAAAAGATAAAAAATAATACTCAGACCATTAATATACCAGATTTTGTCATCACAAGTTAGAATCCCAAGGTAGTTAGTACGTATGTAAAGTATGCAGAAAACAAAGTTAAGAATGTCAAGAAAAACTCCATCGAGCATGAAATGGGATATGACATTGTAGAAGATATTAAAAAGACTAAGGAAAACATCTCTTTGTTTGAAATGTGTAATTTTCCCCAACAAAAGGAAAATATGATGAAAGCACTTGAGACACCTATAAAAAAACCCCAGAATGATAACCAGGATGAGGAAGAGATTGGTGAAGCGAGTATGGGGGGAATGTCTAAATATAGAACTCCAGGATTCCTACTCAATTTTGAAATTTTCAATTTCAACGTACATAACTGTCTGGTGGACTCTGGATAATTAGTGAATGTCATACTGCTTTTAGTATGCAAGCAAATAAATGGTTAACCCAAGCCAACTACAGGTCAAGTTGTCCAATTAGACAGGACTACAGTGAAAGTGGTAGGAGAAATGGAGGATGTCCTGATACGTTTGTTAGCGGATGAGAGAGTCTACCAATATATAGACATTGTGGTAGAATATATCCTAGACGTATATGGGCTAGTTTTGAGCCAGGACTGGTCAGTGAAATTAGATGGTTATTTTTCCTCAGATTGTTCACGTTTGTGGTTTCCCTACAAAGGGTGTCAAAATCAGATAAAGGTCTTGAGGGAGCCTCAGATGAGACACAACTTAACATAGTTGGAGGGCAATACTGAACCAGTTAACTCTATTTTGGGGAACTATTTTCTTGAGCTTGAACCGAGAAATTATCAAGCTGAAGAAGCCAATGACACATTAGATACCCAACTTGATCTCCTTCAGTTTTCATGGGATGGTAATATTGATTGCAATATAGTAGAGTTAGTCTCAGATGTAGATAGTAGTTCTAATTCAGTATGGGTAGAGAATAAATTTTGGATTCTTTATTTTGATGGTTCCAAAACCCTAGAAAGATCAGGAGTTGGCTATGTCCTGATGGATCCCGAAAAAAATATTAAATATTTCCTTTCCTGTAGATTAGAATTTGAGTGTACAAATAATACAGCTGAGTACGAAGCATTGGTCCAAGGACTAAAAAAGGAAATGGAATTTAAAGTAAAAAATCTAAAAGTGTATGGATATTCTGAAATCATTGTTAAACAAGTCCGAAATACAATTCATTGTATATCACCACATCTGAAGGATTATCAAAATGAAGTATGGGATTTACTAACAAACTTTAATCCATTCAATATTACTTCAATTCCTAGATTAAAGAATGCAATAGCTGACCTATTAGTTACTTCAGCTGCAAGGCTGGTACCCATGAATAACAAATGTTCAAATGAATTTCTTTTCAGGCCCTCTATTCCAGACAATATCAGCAATCTGAGGGTGTTTGATGATGATCAGCAAATCTTGGAATGTCTGATGAATGATGAAACCTTCAAAGGAGCCATAATAGATGACGAAGAACATCAAGAAAACATTCAGAATGGAAATTTCATTCCTAAAGGAGTCAGAACGTTGGCATAGATGTTTGATCTAGACAACAAGTTTAGAAGACCAACAAATGTCAAGACACACAACTCGTCTTTGCAATTCGAACTGATAAATTTGGGGTCAGAGGCTGATCCCAAATATGTCAACCTGGGGAAGTGTTGTTCACCTGGGGAAAGAAGCAAATTCATTAGCTTGTTTAGACAATATAAATATGTCTTTGCATGGACATATGAAGACCTCAAAACTTATGACACCAAAATTATACAATGTCATTCCAATCAAAGCTGGAGTCAAACCTTTCCAACAGCCTCTAAGGAAGATGCACCCAAACTAGAACCTTTAATTTAGAGAGAGGTGAAGAAGTGTCTTGATGATAAGATCATATTCAAGGTTAGCCATTCAGAATGGGTTTCAAATTTGGTTCTAGTACGAAAGAATTCTAGAGAGATCAGACTCTGTGTTGAGTTCTGAAATTTAAACCATGTATCTGATAAAGACAATTACCTTGTCCCACCCATGGAATAGATATTACAAATGGTCTTAGGCTCTAAGTTGTTTTCTTTGTTAGATGGATTCTCAGGCTATAACCAAATGTTAGTAGCAGAAGAAGACAGACTGAAGACCACTTTCAGAACCAAGTGGGGGACTTTTGCATATAGCAGAATGCCCTTTGGACTCATTAACACTGGAGCAACTTTCCAAAGGGCTATGGATATAGCTTTATGCGGTCTGATTGGCCGAAGTGTAGTGGTTTATTTGGATTATGTCATGATATTTTCTAAAAAAAGAGAATAACATGCATTTCATTTAAAACATATTTTAAAACACTGTTGAAAGTATGGCATTTATTTAAATCCAAAGAAATGCATGTTCGTTGTTACAGAAGGAAAGCTATTAGGTCACAAAATTTCAAAGAAAGGGATATAAATAAAACCAAATAGGATTAAAGCAATAGAATGGATCTCTTTACCCCATAATAAAAAGGGAATGCAATATTTTATGGGCACAAAAAATTTAGTGCAAAGGTTTGTGCCATACTTTGCTCAAATAGTCAAACCTTTGCAACAAATGATCAAGAAAGTATTCAATTCAAGTGGACTATTTAAGAGAAGGGTGCAAATATCAAGATCAAAACCTCAATAGCTCATGCACCATCCCTTAAGATTCCTAACTTTGAAAAAGACTTCATCTTGTACACTTTTGCTTCAGACGATTCATTAGTAGTAGTGCTTATGCAGAAAGAAGAAGGGGGCAATGAGTACCCCATATCGCTAATGAGCACTGGCCTACAATGGGATGAATTGAATTATCCCATATTTTATAAGCAATATTATGCATTTTTTAGGGTGGTGAAGCAATTCAGACCATATATACTGAAGAACCATACCAAAGTGATAGTTCCACACCCAACAGTCCGATCTCTTTTCGTGCAGAAAGAGTTAGGAGAAAGAAGAGGTAACTGGGTAACAAAATTACAAGAGTACAGCTTAAAATTAAAACCAACGACCTATGTAAATTGAACCCAAGTGTTAGAACAATTACACTCACAACAATTGCCAATTACACATGCAAATTACTCACAAAAGGAGACTGAATATGGAGCATAACACTAATCTGTATTGAATAAGTGTACAATATCCAACCTTGTGAATTCATAGGCTGCCACAATAAATAATTACATGAGAGATTCAAAAACATGAAGATTCCATTCGAATTTAGTCAAAAGAAGGCTTACTAAATCTAAGCAAATCCCCCATAGGTGCATAAAGCACATTCCAAATCTGTCTAGGAGCTCACGAATTGGAAAAATCAATTAGGCAATCTAATAGATGGTGGAAGGAAAAATCATACATGCTTTTCATAGGAGAAAAGAGTGGAGGATGTTGAGGACAAAAAACAATTTAACTTCACCTAGTCAAACTTTCCCAATTGCCTTAAAACTCAGAAAAAGCAGGCAATAAAGCAGAAAAAGCAGACATGTGCTAGGGAGGCCAAGAATAAAGCAGATTTGATTCCAAGAGGTTTCCCAAGTGCTCCATGACTCAAATTTATCAATTTTGACCACTATGGATGTGTGGAGGACAACTTGCATAAGGTGGAATATGGAAACTAGGCAAATAAGACAAAAATTGGATTAATTAATGTCTAAGATAGCTAACTATGGGTTGATTATTCTAACACCCCCCCTTACACCTGACTTATGAGTAAAATATCAGAAAATTATAGGGCCTATCAACAAGTCTTAGTCACCCTTTACATACTGCATGTCCATTTAACCAAGGAAAGAGGCAAAAACCCAGTGGGAAAAATCCTCCCTTAAACATGGACTGTAAAACAAAATTTGGAAATATTGTCATCACTCATGCTTCACAGCATGATCAGCAATCCCCAGCAGTGATTTTAGATTTCTGAATGTCTTCTCACAAAAACATTTGGTGAAGATATATACTACTTGTTCTGAAGATGAACAGAAGAGTAGGTGAATGGTGCCATCATGCACAAGCTGTCTGATGTAGTGCATATGGATCTCAATGTGTTTGGTTCTCTGCTTCTGAACTGGATCATTGCAGATTTGAATGGTACTCTAATTATCATAGTAGATAGTAGTTTATTATTCTAATTTGAAGCCACACTCTCCAAGTAACCCCTGCAACCATAAACATTGAGTTGTTGCATTTACAACTCCTCTGTACTCTGCTTCTGTAGATGAGAGTGCAATGGCACTCTGCTTCTTTATTGACCAGCTGATTGGCCCTTCTGCAAGCATGAACACATATCCTAATATTGACTTTTGATCTGTGCTTCCACCTTCTCAATCACTGTCAGTAAACCCAATCAAATCAAGATCAGATTTAGCTTTATAGAAGATCCCATGTGTCCTTGTTCCCTGAACAAAGTTAAGGATCTTTTTGGCTGCTCTCCAATGAATCTCGTGAGGCTGATCCATGTATCTTGAAGCCACACTTACTGCATAAGAAATATCAGGTCTAGTATGTGTAATATACAACAAACATCCAATCAATTGCCTATATAGTGTATTGTTTACCATAGGTGAAGAATCGGCTTCTTCAAGCTTCACTCCTGAAAGGAAAGGAGTCTTGCTTGGCTTGCAATCCTTCATCTTGAATTTGTTCAGCAAATCCAAGGCATACTTGGACTGATGTAATTTGATTCCTTCTTTGGTTTTAGCAATCTCGAGCCCCAATAATTGGCTCAATAAGCCAAAATCTGTCATTGAGAAGGCATGGTTTATTGCATCCTTCAAGTTGGAAATCTCATCCTTTGAGCATCCTGTAATGAGAAGGTCATCAACATATAAAACAATGATCATTAATGAACCATGAATCAGCTTCAAATATAAATTTGGATCTGATTTGCATCGAACAAAATTCAGTGATAGCAGAAAGCTATCAATCTTGGCATACCAAGCCCTGGGGGCTTGCTTAAGCCCATACAATGACTTCTTTAGCTTGCACACAAGAGATGGGTTAGTAGCAAATCCTTGAGGCTTCTGCATGTATATCTCTTCAGTGAGATCTCCATTCAATAAAGCACACTTCACATCCATGTGATGTACTTCCCATTGCTTTGAAGCTGCAATGGCTAAGGCTAGCCTGATGGAGTCCATCTTTGCCACTGGTGCAAAGGTATCATTGTAGTCTATGCCATGAACCTGTGAGTAGCCCTTGGATACCAATCTGTCCTTGTACTTCAGAGGTGAACCATCAGCAGCAAATTTGGTTTTGTACATCCACTTACACTGAACTAGCTTCCTCCGTGAGGGAAGATCAACCAGCTCCCAAGTGTTGCTCTTCTGGAGTGAACTGAACTCTTCCTTCATGGCTGCTTGCCATCTTGGATAATTTGCTGCATCTTCATATGTCTGTGGATCTGATTCAATCATCAGATATAATTTCTCTACAAACATAGGATCTTTCATGCACAGAGCACTCTCAAACTAAGATCTAGTCCTCCTAGGATCATTAGGATTTCCAGCTAGTTCTCCAGCTGCATGAATGGTCTTGGATGCCCATTTTGGTCTTGTAGGACTGTTAGGATCTGCAATAAAATAATAATTATCAGACATATCAGAATCAGCATGTTCAACTATCTCTTCACTTACATTCAAAGGTTCTGGTGGTGAAGAGGATTCTCCAACTTCCACTGTTGCTAGGGGCTCTTCTTGAAACTGAACACACCTTTCAATGAAGGCTTTGTTTGTGCTAAAATTGATCAGCTTGTACCCTTTTGAATCTTTAGAGTACCCAACAAATAGAAACTCTTGGATTTGGGGCTGCAAAGCCTTCCTCTTTTCTGTTGGAATTCTAGCCCAAGCCCTTGAGCCAAAAATCCTGAATTGGGTCACATCTGGCTTGTGCCCACTCCATGCTTCGAAAGGAGTCATACCTTCAAGCTGTTTATGAGGCACCCTATTTTGGATATATGCTGCAAAATTTATAGCTTAATCCTAGTACTTTGGTGGCAAAGTCTTAGCCTCCATCATGTAGGTTGCCATCTCTTTCAATGATCTGGTCTTCCTCTTAGCAACACCATTCTGCTATGGTGTGTAAGGGATAGAATGATGCATATGAATACCTAAATCTACACAATATTGAATAAAATCAGACTTGACATACTCACCACCATTGTCAGATCTGAGGACCTTGAGTTTCCTCCCAGACTGGTTTTCAACCAAATCCTTAAAGACTTTGAAGAGGCCAAAAACTTCTGACTTGTGTTTCAGGAAGTGAACCCAGCAATACCTAGAAAAGTCATGTATGAATGTCAATGCATATTTGGCCTGACTCATTGACATATGATGAAATGGGCCATCAAAATCACTGTGGATCAACTCAATAGGTGTAGAGGTTCTTTCATGACTAGCTCTCTCAAATTTATGCTTTGGGTGTTTTCCTAGGATGCAACCTTGACAGACTCCTTTGGAAAACTTAATCTTTGGTAACCCTATGACCATTTATTTTTCACTAATATCAGAAAGATACTTATAATTTAGGTGGCCAAATATTTCATGCCAAATCTTGCTTGCCTCATTAGCATGAATTAGAAGAGCAGAGGGGTTTGAGTAGGGTAGGAAGTGTGAGAACATGTATACCTTCGAAGTGTGATTTGTAACTCCTTTTGCAATGACTTTACCACTTGAGATCTCTGTGATCTCAAATTCATCAGGGGAGAATATGACCTTCTTTGGAGACCCTATGTGGGTCATCTGATACACTGATAAGAGGTTAGAGGCAAGACCTGGAACATACAACACTATGCTGAACTTACCATGGTCAAGATCAATCCTCCCTTTGCCCAAACTTTCAGTGAGAGAGTCATCTCCCAGTACTATTGGTGGAACTTTCGACATGTCAAGTGAGGTGAATGCCTCCTTGGTCGAAACCATATGTCTTGAAGCTCTAGAATCAATGATGAAACTAGGTGAGCTTGATGTGCCAGCAACCAATGCATGAACTCTCTCTCTGTCTTTTGAATTTGATCCTCCTTCCCTCTTCTGTGAGTTGTCTGGAAGGGAGATGCCATTCTTCTCCAGGAGTTGGTTCAGCATGTCAATTTGCTTCTTCATGCAGGAGCTTTCAAAATGATTTCCCTTACTGTAGTATGTGCACTTGCTCATTTCTCCTTTGTTCTTCTTCTTCTGGGGGTTCTTCTTGGAACCTTGAGGCTCCTCTGGAGACTTGTTCTTGTCTCTCTTTTGCTCAGGTGAATTTTTTGATTTCTTCTTGATTTTTGAATCCACCCTTGAATCTCCAGCAACCAGAGCTTGGTCTTTGGATGGTTTGATGGTGCCCATCATCACCAATTTATCTTGTTCTTGTGTGAGAGATTCCATGAAATCTGCAAGGCTAGGCATTTTCCAGGCTCGAGCTGTCAAATTTGTGGCATAGAAGGTTGAAAAAAACATTGAATAGTCAGGGAAAAGCTTCAAGAGTATGTCCAAGACCAGCTGATCATCCTTCTTTTCGATCCCACATTGTTTTAGCTGCAAAACAAGTGCTTTGAACTTGGAAAAATAGAGTTGGAGGGATTCAAAGCTATTGGGACTCAGGGAGATCAATTCATTTTCAATTTGATGTCCCCTCATCTCATCTGTATTTCCAAAAAGATCAACAAGATTCTCCCATAATTCATTCGGTGATGTCAATCCATCAAGATGGAAAAGGAGGTCTCTGGATATACTCAGACACAAGAGACCATAGGCCTCATCCCTACTGTTGTGCCATTTAATCTTCTGTGCAGCTGCATTGGGATTTGCTTCTGTTGTCATAGAGGCCTTTCGCTCTCAACAGTATATCCATCTCTTCTTTCCATTCAAATAAGTTAAATGGAGTCAAGATGATCTTCTGAGATTGATCCATAGCTCAGAAATTGTCTCGTCAGTCAGCAGAATGCTCCCAGTCAATGATGTCGAACCTGCAAAACAAATTGGAAGGAGAGAAATCGATCTACAAAGGATATGATACCATGTGGAAATTGAACCCAGGTGTTATAAAAATTACACTCACAACAATTGCCAATTACACATGCAAATTACTCACAAAAGGAGACTGAATATGGAGCAGAACACTAATCTGTATTGAATAAGTGTACAATAGCCAACCCTGTGAAGTCATATGCTGCAAAAATAAATAATTACATGAGATATTTGAATGCATGAAGATTCCATTCGAATTTAGTCAAAACAAGCTTACTAAATCTAAGCAAATCCCCCATAGGTGCATAAAGCACATTCCAAATCTATCTAGGAGCTCACAAATTGGAAAAATAAATTAGGAAAGCTAATAGATGGTGGAAGGACAACTCATACATGCTTTTCATAGGAGAAAAGAGTGGAGGATGTTGAGGACAAAAAACAAGTTAATTTCACCTAGTCAAACTTTCCCAATTTCCTTAAAACTCAGAAAAAGCAGGCAATAAAGCAGAAAAAGCACACATGCGCTAGGGAGGCCATGAATAAAACAGATTTGATTTCAAGAGGTTTCCCAAGTGCTCCATGACTCAAATTTAGCAATTTTGACCACTATGGATGTGTGGAGGATAACTTGCATAAGGTGGAATATGGAAACTAGACAAATAAGACAAAAATTGGATTAATTAATGTCTAAGGTAGCTAACTATGGGTTGATTATTCTAACATGACCATATTCAAAGGGAAAGGGATCTACAAATTGATGACTGAGAGTCGAGACAATGGAGATAACAATTGGGAGAATGAAGTTGAGTTACACATGGTTGATGTATGTCCTTTATTTACAGCTCCAGAATCCTAGTACCTAAGACCTGGTTCATTATCTTCAAGAAGGATACTTTCCTATACACTGGAATCCCAACCAGAGGAGAGCATTACGCTTACATTTAGCCTCATATCAGATTATTGATGGAGTCCTATTTAGAAAAAACTATGATGGAGTTTTTCTTAGATGCTTGGAATGCGAAGATGTAGCTAAGGTGGTTATAGAACTTCATGATGGTCCTGTTGGAGGTCATTTCTCAGGAGATACTACAACACATAGTATTTTGAGAGTTGGGTGTTACTGGTCAACTCTGTCCAAGGATGCTCACACTCATGTTAGGAAATGTGACACTTGTCAAAGGAGCGGTGGAAGACAAGCAAAAGCAGGAATACCATTAAAGCCAGTTGTTATTTCCGAACCATTTGAACAGTGGAGGATTGATATTATCAGATAAATCAATCCAAATTCTTCCTTACAACACAAGTACATCATGAAAAAAACATACTACTTTACCATATGGGTAGAATATATCCCATTGTGAAAAGTGAATGAAGATGCAGTTATGGACTTCTTGCAAGACCATATTATGACTAGGTTTGGGGTTCCAATTTCCCTGGTTTTTTATAATGCTTCATGTTTTTCATCTATTAGACTGACTGCATTTGCAAATGAGAAAGGGATTAAGTTACATTATTCTGCTAACTACTATCCACAAGGTAATGTTCTAGCAGAATCTACAAATAAAAATCTCATTAGGATTTTGAAGAAAATAGTCATAGAAAATCAAAGGAGTTGGCACATAGATCTGCCTAATGCACTCTGGGCTGATACGTTCACA
This sequence comes from Pseudotsuga menziesii, assembly GCA_001517045.1. NCBI lineage: Eukaryota > Viridiplantae > Streptophyta > Pinopsida > Pinales > Pinaceae > Pseudotsuga > Pseudotsuga menziesii. The sequence goes on from LPNX010480925.1 coordinate 321,612, forward strand.
TCCAAGAACTCCTTAGGTGTGTCATCCTATACTCTAGTCTATGGGAAAGAATCCATCCTACCTCCAGATATTTTGTTGTCTTCCTCTCAACTAGCTCAAGCCTCTAGAGGAACTGAAAATGAGGTCTTGCAAATACGAATTATTACCCTGCTAAAGTTACAAGAGTCTAGATCCAAGTCAAAAGAGAGGTTTAAGAACCAACAAGAGATAGTGAAGAGATGGTTCGATAAGCACAAAGATGGAAAGAAGGAATTTGAAGTAGGTGATTTGGTTCTTAAATGGGATCAACCGCATGATGAGAAGGGAAAACACACTAAATTTCAACAATTATGGATAGGCCCTTTTCAGATTGCAGAGAATTTAGGTTCCTCAACCTATAAATTACGATACTTACAAGGGTGGGAAGAGAACTTACCAGTAAATCGTTTAGTTCTCAAGCCATATTTTTCTTAAGACTGTCTGGTTTTTTTGTTGTACATAAATAAACCTTTTGATTGTTTTTAGTTTTGTTTTCCTTAGATTAGTTCTGTTTTATTTACACTTTAATTTCTTAAGTCGTATTCCTTTCATTTTCCTTTGGCTTTAATTTATGTTTTCAATAAACCAGCACAACCTTTGGCATTGGAATTCATTAGAGCTCTAGATTAACTGAAGATATTTTGATTAAAGGACTGTATATTATTTGCATATATCAGGAGGAAAGATCCTTTAAGATTAGCATATTGTCGTAATAGATTTGAACAAATTGAAGTCTTGTTTAAACCCTGTACAATAACTAAGGTCAGAAAAGTCCTGAATACTATTTTGAGGCTACATTCACTTCACACTAAAGTTTGTCCTAGGAAGATAACAACAAAACACCCATGGAAAGGAAGCATGGTGAAAAGCTGTATGGTATTTAAGATAATCCTATGCCACAAATAAAGGCCAAAGAGTCAAATCTCCTAGAAATAAAGAGTACATCAAAATAAATACTGAATAAAATCAGTTGGATAAGATTGTTCAAAGGTTCTTCTTCATTCGTGAGCTAAAAGAAAAATATCTCTCACACAAAAGGACAATATGGATGGAAGAATCTGAATAAAAATTTCAAAGAAAGAAAGCAATTTGGGAAGACTCAAAAGGATAAAAATCCAAAATCATCAAAAGAATGCAAAAGGCATGGGAATGAGGAACAAATGAATATATTTGTTCACACCTTGTTACAATCCTGTGGTGTCTAAGTTGGAAGTAGTCCGAAAGCAGAAGTAAAATGAACCTCATATCTTAGCCTCATAAGAGTTATTGAGACTTTGAAATCCTGGTTTCCTTTTCTTATTGGGCAATAATCAGTGTTAAAGTTTATAAATATTGCTTTGATCCACTACAGTGGGTGATTTCCCATCTTCGAGCTGTTGCGACGGATTCTTCTTTGTCTTCAAGCTGCTACGGTGGAGCCTGCTTTGAGTTCGGGTCGTTACGTCGGGTCAGTTTTTCATTTGTGAGCCACAACGGTGGGCATCTTTTTATTTCAAACCTGCACTGGATGTATTGTCATGATCAATCTGCTATAGCAGGAATCTTTTTCGTTTATGTGCATGTTGTTTTTAACTTCCGCTACAACAAAAAGTTTTACAAGTCGTGCCCGCTATAGCGGCAAACCTCATGATTTGTCTTTCAGATTGATCTCTGGGGGACGCTACGGTGGGTGTATCCTATGGTTTGACCTGCTACAGTGGCTGGTTCTGCAATTGTGTTACGAAGGTGGTTTCTAATGCACTGCCACTGTGGTAGAGGCATTTCGTGTTAATGTCTGATCATGAGAAGTTCCTTCCATTACGGAGGTTATTTGAATTCAGAGCCATTGTGGCAGCTGACATCTTATGATACTAGCCAATATGATTTTAAAGGCCGAGCCACACAGAAAGGTACCATAAGAGTTTGGAGCTGTGGGCTGGTAGTTGTAGGTGGATTAGTATTTTCAATCCACTGCATTAGAACATTTCCCCTGATGACTTATGATTTTCAGTCGGAATATTTGACGTCGACGGTGTTTTCGGTCTCGCACGCACAAGTCTTAATGACAAATTTTAAATCCCTAGAAAGCATTTTATTTTCCATTTGTGAAGTGTTTTGACCTATTTTATCTTACAGAGTCAGTTAGGAGTTGAAGAGCATTTTTTGTTCAAGTTTATCATGCAGATTCCTTGGTGGAGCTCACGTGGTGCGTGCTAGCCGGTTTCTTTCCATCGCGTGTCAAACCTCTAACCTGATAGGTAGGTTTCCAATCCTCTTCTTCAAATGGTTTTTTTTTTTAGATTTCTGAGCCATCTATCATCAATGTGGGGTGGGTTAAGTTGTGACATTTCTCAGTTTAAAAGGGGATTTTCTCGCCCTTATTCTCATTTAGGTTGAGCCATTTCAATTTAGGTTTTCCCTAGTAGAAACTCACTTTCAAAACCAATCCGCTTGTCCAGAAGTGTTTTTCTCCCAATCGGCTAGGTTATGGATGATTTCACAGGAGCCGATATTTTCACCAGTATGAAGCCAATCAGAAGCTTACTTGTGGGTTTTGGTGTAGTTCGCGGTCCCCTTGTTTCGCAAAGAACCCATAGGTTAATGATTCATAGGTATCGGTTGTGGGATATCGAGCCTGATTTTACCCTAAGGCACCACCACTGCGATTTTGAAGCTCTATTGCACCTGTAGGAGAGAATGTCTAGGGATGAGTGGGGGTTTCGATGTTAAAAAGGAAGAATGCAGAGGCTTCAATAGGGTTTCCCATAGCCAACGTTGTTTGTATAGACATAACCCTGAACCGTGCCCATTTTTCCTATTATAATGGATGAAAATGACCGAGTAAGGAATATTTTAGGTCTTTTAAAGCTGTGGGATATGTATACATATGTATTTTTTTGTATGCTTGTATCGATAATTATCGGTTTAAATATGAACGTTAAAAAAACTCTATTTTTTGGCAGGTACAGTTTACTGCAGAAATCATGACGAAAAAGGGGAGGAAGAAGCTTAAAATTGCTGAAAGCGATTCTGACACAGAATTTGTTGAGGTCTAATCAGAAGTGAAGACCGAGATAGTGTATGAAGACACTAAGGAATCTACAGGAGCAGAGCCTAAGGTAAAATGGGCCAAATCTAACCCTTGTTGGTTGAAATAAAAGTGCAAGAAGCTGGTTTGGGAGACCTAGCTTTGTACGAGAATATTTTGAGGTCCGGGTTAACCAAAATAGCAACTAGGCCGGATATTTTTCCCTGTGCAGAGTTCATTGGATGGATGTTTCCCAAAATAGAAAAAATAGGAATGATAATAAATGTTGAAGAGGGAAAGCCTGTTCCATGTTTCACACCTACATTCATTTCGGAAACTTATAGTCTACTGAAAAAGGAAATAAGTGTAACAATGGAGTGGGTCAAAGGTCTGAAGTTTGACTATACCACCACAACAAAGATGGTGGTGTTTGAGGGGAAGACCTTTAGACACAAACAGTCAGGAGAATATGAGATTGCCCATCTTCGAACCCCTTTTAGGATAATAGCATTGATCATAAGCAAGTTGTATGGTAGGGCTGATGGGAAGACGTATAATTTTGGTTGGATTCCCCTCATGTATTATGTAGCTATGGAGGGAACAATTTTTAATTGGGCTGATATAGCTACTAGGAATTTGGCTAAATGTTTAAAGGAAGCCCAAGAGGGTTTGAAACAAAACAAATCAGAATTTTTTATGTCATCTTTCTTGATAGATTGTATACTCTATAGAAACAAGTTTGAGAAGCTTAATTGTGTGTGGAAAGAGGGCAAATCTCCTATCTACGTTGCATATCAGATTCTAGGAGACCATAAATATCACAACCATTACCAATTGATTTGTGAGGAATTCATAAGGCCCCTGTATAAATTGATATTTATAGAATATTGTCCATGTCTATTAGAGGGGGCTGTAGAATCCATAAAAGAATATGGAGATTATTTTATCACCGAAGAAGGAACGTATATGAGAATGTATGGGGGCACCAAAGTACCCTTACTGATGCCCAAGTATGCAACAGACTACATAGTACATAAGGAGGAAGTTAGACAAGTATTTCTAGATGTTTTTGGAAATAATTTGTTCGATATAAAGAAAGTTGTGTTCCCTCCAATACCTTTTTATGTAGGGAGCTACAAGTTCAAAAAGGTCAAAAGTGCTCCAAATTTCGTCAAAGAACTAGAGATCTTCCATTTTGGAGAGAAAATATTCCATCGAAATGATTCACAAGGAAAGTTGGCATCTCACAAGGACACTCACAAGGTAAATTTTGAGTATACAGACTATATAGATAAATAGGAGCAAGTGTTCAATGATGTCTACAACATGGCAGCTGTGAGCAAGGGGTTGAAGAGAAAGGCATCTGGGGTCAAGGGTAGTAGCAGTAACAATCCAAAACCAGATGAAGGAAAAGAAGAAGCTGTAAAGAAGGAACAAGAATAAATTACTCAGAGGCTTGCAGCAGGAGAAAATAAGTTGTTGGCAGAGGAGGCACAGAGAGATAAAGTAGAAGCTACCAAATAGAAGAGCAAAGAAGCTGTTTTGAAGAAAATCGGAAGAGTTAGAAAAGGCCATGGTTGAAGAAGATGCAATCCTTGAGCAAGAAATGCAAGATACAGGAGATCCTACAGAAGGGAAAATCCAGAACAATGAAGAAGCTACTAGTGGTAGAGATCTAGAGCAAAGCCCATGTTCGAGATAATCCAGAGAACTTGCCATCAACATCCAGCATCATCCTTATTGAGGGCCATGTGCCCATAGATGAAATGGGGTTAGTACCATTTACACCATATAAACAATATGATGTGGCATGCTTAGAAGATATTCATTTTGATCCTAAAATGAAATCCATTACATGGAGGACATAAAAAACCTTGAGGGTAGGGACTCAGTCACCAGTGACCACAGTAATAGAGAGAACTATCATGAAGAATGTAGAAAAGGACCCAAAGCAATTGGATTCTATGGGCATTGAAAATTCCTATGCCAATGCTCACAATGTAGATAGGATTCTAGAAAACATTGAGCAATATAAGGGTAATATGGCCGAAATGAAGGAAGTTTTGAGAAAGGAAAAAAGGGTAAGCTGAGAATCAAAAAGAAAATATGAAGCTACCTATCAGATTTTGAGAGGCTTCAATAGGGAAACCAAATTCTAGAAGAAGAACGAGACAGTTTGAAATCATCCAATGAAGATTTAAGTAAGGAGAAAGGAAATTTGGAAAACAAGATTGCAGAATTGGAACTGTAGAAGACTACTGTTGAGTAAACCAAAATAGTATGAAACCCAAGTAACAACATTAGAGGCACAAAAGGATTCATTGGAGGTTTTGTTAAAGGTTGAAAATGAGCAAATAATGGATATCAAGACTTTGACAAAGCATTCCCTCATGCTCAGAAATAAAATTTACCAGATGCAGCTCTAGATAGAAGACGAGATGTTGAAGGTCCGTCAAGTGGAAGCTAGGTTGGAAGAGATTTCAGGTATAGCTTCCCATTTTAAACACAAGACCCAGGATATCCTGGAAATTATTCAAGGGCATTTCACTTGGTTAGAAACAACCAAGAAACCTCCAGCAAAAGCACCAATCAAAGACTCTGAGAGAGTGAAGCTGTAACATGAGCTGATAGAATTTGGGAATAAAGATGCTAAAGAACTGATAAGGGAAGGTAAGAGAACTAAAGGCGTTTGCACATAGTTCTGTAGAAAGGTGCTTACAACTTACAACCCCTTCCAAACATCTACAAATAAGAGATTATATGAATTACCAGAGCATGAAGAGTACTTGAAACAATTGCAAGCCAGATAGTAGGAGGATGAATTGGACATTCAGCTGATCAAAATTTTAGATGAGATAGTGCTCAAGAATGTAATAGCCTAGGAAGATGTAAGAAACCATCTATTGGAAGATAAAATTCGATTGATTCCAGCCAGGATGGCTAATATAAAATCTCAAGTTTCTAAGCATGAGGTCACTATTAGATTTCTAGAACCATCAGAGTTTGAGACAATAGTGACATATTCCAATACATGGAAGCAGTTCATTAATGAGGTGGCTGGGCCCACTTAGAATGTTTGTTTTATTGACACATATTTTTTAATAGTTATATTTTTCCTAAATTAGAAAAATCACTCGGAGACAAAGTCATTTTTTGTAACTGATTTGTAAAGGAAGCCCAAAGGGAAGGAATACCAAAAGACATTAGAAATTGTATAAGTATATATCAAGTCGATGGGAGAGGGGAATTTTCCATGCTATATTTTTTGTGAAGTTTATTGTAAGAAGAACTAATTCCTTTTATAATAAAGAAGACATATTTTTTGCTGGAGAAGGAGCTGTGAAGTCTCAAATGCATGCTGTAGATTGGTTGAATGTCGAAATATTTCTTTTTTAGCTTATTCTACAAAATGTGAGATCGTTATGACTTATGAATTACTTCCATGTTATGAATGATTTCCAATTATTTTATGAAAATTATGTAGTATATTGAGTGATGAATGTTTTAACTAATAAAGAGTTATCTCTCTATTTATCTTTCTATGTGTATTCATGTATTCTGAATTATGAACAACTATTGCAATATTCTTTATGCATGTTTTACATTACATTACTCATCATTAAATATAATATTGCTCCCTAGGGATAGGTTAGATATAATTAGTTAGCTTAGCATAGTTTTTATATGTTTATGATTTAGAATCAAAAGGGGTAATAAGACGAGGGGTAAGAACTTGCGCATCACGTTGTGAACTCTTTGTTGTCTCTATATATTTCACTTAGAATAGGCACTTTCATATCATATATAAAATAAAACAAAAAAATATACTTAAACGGTGGACTAGGCCGCAACAAGTAAAACAAGCTTAAACCGTTACTTGACCTATAGTAGCCGGACCGTATACTGGACAGATTCCTTATACCAAACAAGAACGAGCTAATTGGGAACATTTATTGGGGAGAATCCCTACTATTGTTACCTGGTATTTTTTAGGCCTCAACAACACCATATCCCCTTTATTAAAAAAATTATGTCTCCATCTCAACCTATGGAACTAGTAGGTTGGTGAAACATTATTTACAAGTAGTATTATTTGAATGGGGACATGAAAGTCCTCCCCACCCAATATTGCTTGTCCTCAAGCAATTCCAATTTTTTATATTGAAAAAATTGTTCATCTTCCCAAGTGACATCCTTAATTGGTACTCCTTCCATTGCACCAAATGCCCTCTTATGGTTCCGCTCCTTAATTTTCTTTAGCTGCAATTGGAGTAGTGGTACTCATGTACTGCAATTTTGTGTTTCCAAAATTAAAGAGTTGTGTATTTTTCATATTGATATCTCCTGTGACATCACCAATAAACACAAAAATATCAATTAATTCCATCAAAACAAAATTTGCACAAATGATCTTTACCTCCATATTTTGGAAACCATTTTCTTTGAACTTGCACTGAGTTACCAAACTTTGAGTATTTAATATCTTAAGAAAAATTTTAGAGATGGACCACCATTCTTTTTGATCCGCTACTTTGATTACAATCACCTTCTCAAGTGGTTACTCAATCTCCCATACTTCTTGTTCCCCCAAAATTATAACCAAGCAATACCAGGATCCCATTTCTTGTATTGGACCCTTCCAAACATCATGATTACAAAATATGTATTATGAAAGCACATAAAAACATCATACAAATGTACATAAATAATGTACCTCATCAAAGAATCATGAAAGTGCATGTACATCCAAGTAAGTAGATCATCATATGGCTCATACATAGAAGCATAAAGTATTATATCAATTCTTCTCCAATGACATAGGTGAGGATCCTGTGTCTATATTACTAATCCAAAAGAATTTAATGTGCATCAAAATAATAATCCATGTGTTCTTTCATCCAACAAGTGAATGAAGAACCTCCACCAAAAATCTAAACCAAATAAGGAGCAAATAAAATCATGGGTCTTCAAGTGACTCAAGTGAATGTCATAGGTGCATCCATGTAGTTATGTATCATCATAAGGTAACAAAGGGTGCTGTTGTAAATATAAAGAATAAGGTTCTCTATTCATGTCATCATTAAAATCAGAGATATAAGTTTCATACTCTTCATGTGGCACCATAAGAAAGAAACATTTCACCCAATTTTCAACCCCAATTGATGTGGCTGAAAAATAAGTAGGGAGTGACGAATTGTGAACCAACCTTACCTCTTTTCAACTATTACCCATAAAAAATTTTAATTCATCTTCTCCATCATTGGTTGGTCCAATTGTTTTGAGATCATGTGCATCCTCCAAGGCTCTGTAACTCTCACCAAGAGGCAACTCATAATTCCTCTAAATAAGAACAAGTGTTTGGTTTCCTTCTTGTTTGAATGTAGCCTATTAAAGAACTTGCATATAAACATGTACCCCATGTTCCACCATCACATGAGGTTCCTCATTTGTAACATAAATCCTTTCATCCATAGAATGATTGTTTGATATGTAGGAGGGTGTAAAGGACCCTTGCAACCTCTCTTGAGGTTGCTCAATATGCACCATATATTTTTGGAGTACATTTTGGGTGGAATCCAACTCATTTGATATATTGTCATTATATTCTACATTCTTCAAGTTTATTCCATTATATAAACCAAAAATATACATTACATAATCTCTATCAGAAAGAAAATTCAAAAAATTACCTTTGAAGGTGGATATTCCCTTCTAAATTTTCTCGATGTCCTCCATGGAATATTTCTCCTCCATGCTCCAACAAATTTTTGGTACCAAATAATGTGTTCCATGGAGAGTCTTTAGGACCTCTTTAATCTTATTTTCATTCATACTCAAGGACCCTTCAAGAAAAAGAGGTTCTTTTTTAGGAACCTCCTCTTTTTCTTCCCTCTTGATTTGATCAACTTCTTGAATCTCTAGTGGTGATGGGGAAGTTGATCTTGGTTCTTCATTATATTATACTAGGTCTTGATCTTCATGCTCATGAAAAATTTGGATTGCAACAAAATTCTCAAATATGATCTCTAAGTCACCAACATAGAGTTGTGAGAACCCATCAGTAGGTAATCCTTCATAGTTCAAGCATCCATCGATAGATTCCCTTTGGTCCATGTACACAGTAGAATGTGCCTTAGAATGATATTAAATAGTTTCAAGGGAGTATTCTTCATCCTTGTGTTGTGTTTCTTCATCTTTTTTAGTGTCACTTAGGAGTGACTTTCAATCCTCTTGATGTAATTCTTCTTCTGCTTCACCACCCATAGAACTAGGTGGCTCCTTGGTATCCTCCATACTTATGGATTGTTGATTGTTCCTTAATGAGTTCACATCTAAAATATTAGGCCTATATAAAAACACCCAATCATAAAAGTATTCAAAAATAAAGGTCATATTTGTATGTCACATGACAACAAGATATGCTTGATATTGTTGGGGAAAGTTTTACATGTTTCTCTCAATATTTCTAACTCATTAATAGGAGTAACTCATGGTGGTTTGGAACATACATATTCAAAATATAGAGGATCATAATAATAAAAGTATTTAGAAAATATAAAATTAGGATTTGTAGTTCTAATATTATTCTTGAATTCACTAGGTCGATTATGAGGTCCAGTCTTTGAGAAAATAGATTCCCCATAGGTCTTCTTCTATTCATAATGGAAACTACCACTACCCCTTGCTACTATATTACTCCCAATTTGGCTAGACATAAATTCAAAACTTTTCATAATATGATTTGCCATACCATCAAATTCATACTTCATGAATATCATAAATTCTTCTTCTTTCTCATCCATAGCTTATATTCATAGTTTAGCCTTAGTCACCACTAAAGCAAAATTGAATTCCTCACCTTCTTCTTTGCTACTAACAGTATCTTGAATTTAAGTATCCAATGGAGGATATAAGAATAAATAAAAATCAATATATAACTTCAAATGATTCCAAGTCCATGCTCTGATACCACTGAAATAGCCCTTCTTGGAAGAGAAAATTACAATTTGGGCAAATTCAAGCTTAACTAGTCATGACTCTAGGGGATTCCAACTGACACCAAATGGTCTCAGATTTTAAATGAAATGGTATGGTCAGTCATATAAAATACCAATATAACCTTTTAACACTTTTATTATGACTTCAAGACTTTGCAACTTGTTTTGGGCTAATGAGAGAAAGTGCAAGTTTCCTAGGAAAAAGTAGTAAACTAGTCTTTCTTGATTTGGTTCCAAACACCACCAAAAATTTCCAAAATCATTATGGAAGAACCTTATGGGATTTTAACCATCCTAAAATACCTCATAAAATCAATGGTAGAATCAGAAAACTCATTTTGACATGATAATCAAGTTTTCACAAATTGACCCATTTCTAGCTTTAGACTAGTGAAACCCAAGTTGATCCAAATGCACCCAAATGACTTCAAATTTGGTATGGAATATATTGAGGGGTATTATGGAATAATACTTAATTTTATTACTTCTCATACACTATCAAAATAATTCTTAAACTTTATTTTGACACTAGGGAAAGAAGGACAAAAGACTAGGAAAATCGAAGCAAAATCCCCAAGGGTAGATGACAATTTTTGCTCTCCAAATGCAATACAACCCTCGCAAATTTCAGAAAAGAGTATGGGGATTTATATAATACATTAATGGTTTTAATTATTCATGTGTATTAATATTTTAAAATTGGTTATGAGGTGCAACATCTATATGGTAACTTTCAATGAATTTGCTTAAGGGGAAATGCTATTAATAACTCGATTTTGACTCATGAAAAGTAGGTTGAATAGTTCAGATAATGAAATGACATATAAATACCATAAAAAAATTAAATGGATACCCCAATGGAATTAAACACCGAATAAATTCCTTCATACAAATATGATATGAAACTCTTTCAAAGTGGAATCCAAATACAAGAAAACTAGTCATTCAAGAGTATGAGAATGCAAACCTTTCACACTGGATTTTCTTGGATTTCGAGATACAGAGAATAGGGTCATGAAATTACATTAAGGGAATCTTGAGGTAAAAAATTAGCCTCAAAACAAAAAATGTACCATCAAAATCAGCTTCATAAGAATCAATCAAATTCTAGAGAATGACATCACCCCTTATGGTTGAGGTGACATTACTTGAGTTAAAGTTGCTTACTTGTCAAATTCTAAATAGTGGATGAAAATATATGGTGAACCATATTCATAATGGAAAAATTACTCATAAATTACATTCAAATATAATATTTTTGTACTTAGTATTCTTAAGTACTTTCACTTTAAAGTACTTCCTCTTTTGAATATAAAAATATATTATTAATCAAAAGTCAAACACAAATTCAAAAATGAAATTATGATTTAGTATTTTTAGAATATATATATATATATATATATATATATATATGATGTAATAACATTAATATATACTATATCGCAATATATAATATAAATTTTGTCATATATTATAACTTTTATATAATACACATAATATATAACATAAAACAACATATATCCGTTTTTTATGTTTTTTTTTTGTTATAATATAAAGTCACATATATATTATGCGTTTATATAAATGGTCATATATCATATTATATTAAAATATAATATATTATATATTATAATTATTAATTTATATTATAATAGTTATAATATATATTATATTATATTATATTTTTATATAATATATAATGTTATATTTAATTCAAGAATACAGATTAAAATTTTATATTAAATGTGTAAATATATAAAATAAATAATTATTAATATGAATTATTGCACCGAAGAGGTGCATTCTACATTCCACTAGGAGAGAGATGTGTAACTCCTTCTGTGCTTATCCTAGAGTTGACACGTGTCTTTTATAAAAAATAGTAAAATATTATTAAAAATAACTTGTCAGCTTAAATTAAATTTAAATTATTTAGAATTGCATATATATAAAACAACATGAATTATATAAACTAAAAAAAATAAATTAGATTATACATTTCCAATCTAAAAAGAGGTTTGCATCTTGAGAGATTTGATCCCTCTCGATGCTTGCTAGATCCCTTTCTAGATGTAGTTATGCTGGTTTTAATAAGTATAGTTTATAATTTATTTATAAAAGTTTAATTTAAGTTTACAATTAAAAAGTAAAATGTTTTACTTTATTTTAATTTATGAGTACTTTATTTTAGTACATTTATGCATTCAAAAGTACTCATGTTTCTAGTCATGTCAAAGATCATTTTTTTTATTAATTCTATTTGTGCATATCTTTTCACTTTAACTTAACCATAGTTATATGAATTGTAGTGCAAAAGATGAGTTGTAAATATACCTTCCCCACAAAATGACATACTTACAATATTTTATTATATCTCTTATGAGGCCCAATTTAGTCCTCAATGTTCCCCTAATGTAGAGTTATACATCATTTATGGCTGCCCCATAATCATCAAACTCGAAGAAAATTCTTCATACAAATATGATACACAACTCTTTCACAATGGAATCCAAATACATGAAAACTAGTCATTCAAGAGCATGGGAATGAAATCCTTTCACACATGGATTTATGATATTTCGAATTACAGAGAATATGGACATAATAATACAGATGCATACATCATATACCCAATATTGGGCATCAAATATACTCAGTAAAGTGCAAGCCCCACTCCAACAAGTGTGTCATTAACATGAGAGTGTGGGTGAATGGATAAAATGGAATGAGAGAATAGGGAGATAGATGAGATTTAAAACTATATGGACCTTAAACCTACAATTAAAACACCTTCATTCATCTCCAATTATAGGTATGAATGGTGTCTCTATCAATCAACTTGGAAAGGAATCCAACTCCCTCAAAATTGGTTCACAAGCAGGGAGAGTGAACACTAACCGTGTAATGGACACGCAAAATCTCTCCAAATTCTCAAAGGACAATTAAAAAATGATAAAAATCCATTATCCTTCCACATAAAATCCTTTCATTAACTTCATGAGGCCTACTAAGGTTGGATTTCCCTCCATGGGATTCCTCCATCTTAGTTTAGTGGTATAGTAACTCCTATGACACTTGTCCTTCCTCTTCATGCTCCAATTCTTTCCCCAATTTGAATGGTTGCCTCTAACTCCAAAATGTTCCCTCTTGGTAGATATTTTTATCCCTTTCATGTCATATTTTTCATAGGTCTTCAATCAGGTCTAAATTTGTCATATTTTTCATAGAATATTTCATAATTGGTTGTCATAGAGTGCATGGAATCACCTTCCAAGTGGCACACAATGTCTTCTTAGTATCTTTGTATCCCATGGGAGTTACTCTCCTTTAATAATTCGAATTCCTTGGCTCATTATATGATATTTTAAACCACATCATCCTTAAATAACGTTACTTTACCCATGTATTCAAATTTGAATGAAGACCATGCAAAGTGTGTGGGGAATCTAGTCACCTAGAGGATCCACAAGCTTCCAAATGTCTTCATGTACCAATTCCACCTTAATTTCTTAGAATTTGTTATTTATGTGACCCATTTAAATTTTAATTTGGTAAACTAATGTCTTTTTGGGTCCCATATCCCCTTTATTACAAAATTTATGTCTCCATCTCAACCTAGGGAACTAGTAGGCTGGTGAAACATTATTTGCAAGTAGTCTTATTTGAATGGGTACATGAAAAAAGACGTAGAGATATGAATATCCTCCTTAAACTCACAATAATCCTTCCAAAATTTCACCAATGCATTGCAATTTTTGAAAATCATTGTTGGAAGTGGAGATTCATCCTCTCTATAATCAACCTAATTAATGATGGGTTCCATGGCTATATAGTCGTGTTCCTTTCACATCTAGTTTCCACACTTAATGAATCTACCAAGGAAATAAAAGCCTTTCTTATTCAATTAAACCAATGTAAATACAACAATAAAAAAATATTTTATGTCCATCTATGTTAACCTATGATATCTAGGGATAATATTAGGTAGTTGTAAGTAACATAGTTTCTATTCTTGTAGAGAGAGAGAGAAATTTGAATATTCATTTATATTGAAAGATTGGTAGCCTCAACATTTCTTATAGAAATATTGGAGGACACAATTTGGGAACTTTGTAACATCCCCTTTCTATATGCATATGTATCCACTCCACTTACCCAATAGGTTTCCATGTGTTCAAGTGGAAATTAATTCTATCTGGGAATTAATTAAAATTACAATAAAATTTGTCTAATAAAAATTGTCAAAATTTATTCAAAGGCAAGTTTGTCCACTTATGGATTGGGATCAAATATAGGTGTGAAATGGGTCCCAAGTATGGTTATTATTTTTATTAAATGTTCAAAATTCCAAAAAAACACTCAAGTTGATTTTGGGTCAAATTTGGATCATTTCCATCAAACATGGAAATTCCATGATTTAAGGGAAGAGGTTGGAACTCTTCATTCAGGGATTAGATCTAATATCCATTGAGGTGGTTATGAGTTGTGATGATTAATAAATTTTCAATAAGGATACAGGGAGAACTTATGTATGTATTGGGACAATTATGGGCCATTAATTACCATTACATGCATGGCTAATAGTTTTGGCTTGCTCAATGGTATTTTCCCATGGTATTGGATAAGTGGGAAAACTTGGTCAAAGTGGATTAAGGAGAATTATTTTCACCCACCAATTGTATTGTTCCATTGTATTATAGGATTCCTAATGCTTAAAAGGATCATCAAGCTAAACTAGCAATGGTTAGCTTGTTTTTCATTAAGAATTACATGAGTTGCTTATGGTACTCAATATTTGGGAGATGTGACCGTAATATTTTTGATTGAGGAGTGGAGTACTCAAATACATTCATAGGTTTTATTGTAGGTTTATGAAATTAGTGGTACCTGGTGTTTTTGTGGTGGAGAAAAATCATATGTCACATTGTGTTCTCATTGAGTTTCTATATGCTTTTGGGTGATCCAGTGAAGTGAACTTGTTGTAGAAGAGCCATTGAACTCCCTTGTATTTTCACGACCCTATATGGTGTTTTTTTACACTCTGAATCAATATAAAATTAAATATTGAGTTATGTTACTGATATTAATTGTATTTTGTGCATCAATTATTTACCTATGCTCTTTATGCCTTCAAATCTGACTTGTTTTTTATTTTGATTTGTAAAAATAACTTACGAGAGTCCAAATGAAATGCATAAGGTACCAAAAAGTTACCAAGACAAAATAGGACAATAAAATACCTTTTTTTCATAAATTTGTGGCCCTTAGGGGTGATTTGGGAAGTCTTGGAAACTACATTCCGACGCATTCCCTAACTAGTAATTTCCATTTCTGGATATCATCTTCCAAAATTTGACCTCAGAATTTTTTTTCAGAATTAATTACTACATACACCAGTATAAAAGAGTTCCTAGACACTTACAGAAATCCTCTCTAATTCAGTGAGTTCCCAAGTCCCCTTCTTACTCGAAAAGTAAAAACTTGGAGTCTTCCTTGTGTTTTCCAAGATAGTGTACCTAATCCTTAGTGAACTTTTCCTCGGTACATCATAGTGGTATCATATCATGTTCCTTTACACCTATGTACCATAAAAATATTATTTGAATAAATATTGTGAAATACATCTTCAAGTTTGTAGACATGCCTTAGTATCACAATCGTCCCACTATGCCCACATTCACTGATCAGATTGAATAAATAAGGCCAAATCCACCAATAATCGATATTATTGATGGAAAAGTATACTATGGATGAAAAATTCATCAAATTGATGATTATGAACTCCACCGAGAATATCAATCATTGAGGAAGGATATCTAGGAAATGATACCTTTCCAAGATTACAACATGGTCAAGGTTCAAAGGATGTTCCAAATGTGGATCCTTGTTGTAGCACATATAACATAAGTGTTTCACATATCATTAACAATGTATGTAAATATGTTTCCAAAATATAAGCTTCATTGGATGCATGTGCTTCCTACCTGTTGAGATTTTTTTTATTGAGGCCAAAGGAGGAAACATCATTCATATATACAAGCAAAACACTTATTTGTATAAGAATTGGATATATAAGTACATAGAGGAGATGGAGATCTGAGGGAAAACTAGACTTGCATAATTTGGAAGATGGCAATTTGGGATGTCACTCAAAGAGCCACCTAGTGAATAAGAATACCCACATGCATGGAATGTTCATGAAGAGAATTCAGATATGCAAATGAAGAGGGTAGATGCATGCATGATTGTTGGATCAACCAACAATGAAGTATTTCCATTCCAATTTGGTGGGTGTATCTTGTATAAAGTTTGGATTTTGAATGGATGTTGTCCATTGGGGAGCTTACTTTGAACTATCAAGTTTCTAACTTGAGATACTTTATGAGGCTTGAGTACATTGAGAAGGATGCAAAGTGCCTCATGAATTTTCAAGGCATATCCATGAAGATGTATTCTCATTTTGGAGACACTGGATTTCTTCTATGAATGCATGAACAAATATTGAAAGGTCCCTCATTGGGTATATCACCTGACAAGGTGAAGAGTCATAAGGTTGAATTGCAGATGGATGTACAATCCATCAATATATTTCATTACAAGAAATTAAGAAGGTTCAAGGAGGAAAGGAAAGGGAAATAAAGGGTTCCTTTTACTTGGGACACATCAAACCAAGTCCTTTTGAATTTCTTATGGGTCTAGTGAAGATGAAGATTAGAATAGAGTGTATGTGCAAAAGGAACAAAGTCCTCAACAAACAAAACAAGGAAGTCAAACACCCCACTCAAGGGATTAATGAAATGGTGGAGGAGTTTATAGTCATTATCTTTGGATTGATTCATACACCTACTACATTTCATCCTTGCAAATACACCATGGTGGGCGAAAACATTTGTAAGTATGTTTCCAAATTTTCTAATGATATGTTTGTTCGAAACAGGATTTGGGGAAAATGATTGGATATTGTGATAAACCTTATGGTAGAGATATATTACCATGTAAATGGATCCAAGTATGAAAAAGGAAATATTGAGATCATAAATATCAATCATATATTTGTGAAAGTTGGTACCAACTTGCAGGATGAGATGATTTAGGACACTCATGGTGGACCAAGTTTAAGAAGAAATACAAGAGGCTTCTTTGGATTCTCACAAGTAAGAGACAAGGAAGAAGTCTATTGATGGTTAGTATAGGAAAAAATCATGATTCAATAGATGATGGAAGTGAGGTATGGTTTCCTCATACATGTACTACCAATATCCACTCACCCATTTGACCTACAATGGGTAGTCACAAAATAAGACATGAAAGCAAATTTGATTAAGATTGGGAACTCCAATAATTTTAGAAAAAAGAAGGTTATGACCATATGAGAAGAATGACCTCATGACAATCACCATGCATTCCATGGCATGGTTCAAATTATTTTCAAATGATAGAAAATGGGAAAGCACATCCATAGACTTCATCATCGGTTTGCCAAAAGTTCAAGGTAAGGATTGCATCTTGGTTGTGGTTGATAGATTGAATAAGTATGCACATTTCTTTGTTGTACCATCCACATTTGTAGAAGTGAAAGTGGGTTTCCTCTTCTTTCATGAATTTTTCAAGTTACATGGGTTTCCCAATTCCATTGTGAGTGACTGGGATAGTAAATTCACAAGTAATTTTTGGCAAGAATTATTCAATTTGGTGGGAACTAGTTTGGATATTAGTATCAGTTATCATCTGCAAAGTGATGGGAAAAGTGAAAGGTAACCAATGAATGGAAGGCTACCTTAGAAGATATATTATAGGTAATCAAAGATCTTGGATTACTTGGCTGAAATTGGAAGAATTTTTCTACAACACTATATTCCATGTTTCCATCAGCAGGTCTCCTTTCAAGCCCTTGTATGGATATGATGCTCCTAATTTTGAAAATATGGTTTTTGATGATTGTAGGACCCATAAAGAAAAGTATTTTATCCAATCAAGTCGATACATCCTTATATTTCTCAAGGAAAACTTGTAAGTTTCCCCAAATCGATACAAGTTTTATGCGGACGGGTATAGCATGGAGCATTTCTTCAAAGTGGGAGTGTAGCAAGGATTTCTCCCTTGCTGCAGGGAAGGAATGGCTACCTTCTGTCTATAGGATGGAAGGGTAGGGTTCCTGATGGTAATGCAAAAAAAACTAAGTAGAAATGAAGAAAATCAAAAAAGGAAAGAGATGGAAACCCTACACACAAGGTTAGACTCCAGAAACCTACATACACTTGTTAGAACATGAAATAAAACCTACAAGCAAACTAATTTAGTAAAAAACTAAAATGAAAATGACATTAAAAAAAATATTATACCTCTTGGTGGAAATGGGCCACCATGCCATAGCTTGGAGAAGCACCTCTCTCTTGGCAATGGGGGAGCTATGGATCAAAGGGAAAACAGATGAGAGGGAGTGTGGGTGGCTTGAGAGGCAAATGGTCTCAAGGCATCCACTCGGGCAGCATAATAGTATGCAAGGGAGGAATGTTTTGAGAGTAACCCCCACGCCTCTATTTATAGCTTTTTTAGGGTTCTAAGCCTTTGGTCAGGGCTTTAGCCCCTTTCTTGGGATTTTATCCCCTTTCACTAAATTTTTAGCTCCTTTTAGGGTTTTAGGCTCCTTTGAAGGGTTTTAGCCCCTTTTTGGAGGCCTTAGCCCATATGAGAGCTATTTAGGCTCTTTTTAGGGGTTTTTAAGCCATTTTTCATGTTTTTAAGCCTTCTTGAGGGTGTGGGGGTCAAATGAGGGTCATGCATGGGTGTCCTTGGGTGGTGTAGGCCATGTAGAGCTGAGTGAGGGATTTTTTGGGTTAACAGATTGCCCCTTGATGTGTGAGGGAAGGAGCTCATCGTATGGCCGATGGACATCATAGGATTTTTTGTGGAGAGGTGGTGCTTCATGGGCTGGGGCATGGTGGCTTTTGGTTTTTGTATTAATATGGTTCCCATCAATGGTTGAGATACAAATAATGTGTGACATGTATATGGACAAGGCAGGAATCCCCATGCTCGTAACAATGTCAAAAGAATAGTGTGATCTATGCTCTATAATACAAGAGACGATCATATACAACAAATGATACATAGTGGTTGCCTCAATGAGAGGATGATTACAATAATGATACGAAGAACTGCTACATTGGACCCATGGCATTCTCATGGAATGTTATATCTTCATGAATGATAGCCTGCTAGATCTGGAATGGTACATAGCTGTATGGAATCATTGATTGAGAGTCAGAGTCTTTGTGGTACAAGTATGCTACATCAATCATAAATATATATAGAAGCACTGTTGGGGCTTCTGAACAATGTCTCCTATGTAACTCGAAAATCATAAACCTGCTTAGATCCCTTGAATAGAATCATCAATGTGCTAGAGTCAGGTGATGTCCAGGGTCTTCAACCAAATACTGCATGGACCAATACCCTGTGTGAATATCAATGATGCAATGATGTAGCTGGAGTCGAGCACATGACAAACAACCATCCCAAGAGGCACTAAGGATTCCTCTCAAGTGGTATAAGGAACTAATCAATCAGGTTAATGAAACCAAGATACAGGGACCTTTGGGTCTATCCTATGGAATATGTGTGTTGTCGTTGATAGAGGGAGACCTGCCCCTGGTCAAGGCAATGGTGTTTCCTTGCCCAGAAGTGTGAGGGAGATAACCGAAATATGTGAGATGATCTATGAACTAACCCACTGAATTTGGGGGGGGGAGGGAAAGAGTTGAACAACGATAGAGGGAGTGTAGTAGACTCAAACTTCCTTTGTTCAAAGTATGATAGCAGGGTGGACCAGGCAGCAAATGAAACTAAGTCATGGGAATGGGATCATAGTTATAATACCGGGAATGTCACTGCAGATGGGAAATACTTGGGGGAGGTAGACACTTTTGATATTGCTAGCATCCAAGGAAGACACATTACAGAGTACTCTGAACAAAGGCGATCCAAAGTGGGAATTCTTCCAAACTGTTTTCTATGGGGTGGTGTCTAAAGACACCATTGTGGTACGATCTCGTGGATTTTTGGCGAGTCCGAGAAAGTAAATGCTCGATTGTGCTTTCAATTTTAGAGAGTCTGAAAGCATGAAGAAGACTCTAGTGGGGCCTCTTTTTCATTGGTAGTCTCATGTTCCTGAAAAAAGATAAAAGTATACATAGGAGAGCTCTCCCATCCTGTAGGGGATGCGAGACTTCTTTACCATTGGTAGTCCAATCAGGCCGGAAAAGGGTAAACCTATACTAACTGGACGGTCATTCAGATACGTTTACGAGCATGAAAGAAACCAAGTTTGCTCGGCAATCTTTTCTTAATGAGAAGGCTGGAAAAGAGCTTAATGACAACCCATGGTGAGCTTTTAAGTAAAGTTTGGCCCCTCTGCCCGAGAAAGCATAAAAGCATGTAGAGGGGAACGGTCTTGGCTTGAGTATGCCAAGGTGGTCCTTTTCATTTGATGGTCTACATAGTGCGTAAAAGGAGATAAACGAGACGATGTAGATGCCCTTTCCTATACTTTAACGAGTGGAAAAGGAAGAAGTTATGCTCGGCAATATTTTCATTCTTTTAGGAGTCAGAAAAGAGCTTAAAAGAAACTCTAGTATGGTCAACTGATTGCGGAGGCACAGGCCGTGCCCCATGTCGGGACGGTGGAAAATGGTCCAAAGTTCATCCTTGTAGTATGGATGGAGTAGGTGGCTCTTAAATATACCAATACATGCATGGGATAGATTGCGGCAGAGGCACATGAGTCGATGTGGCAGAGGCACACAAAATGAGGTGGCTCTCGGACAGAGGCCAGGAGAGTTGTGTGTGAATTGTGGTGGACGAACTTGACTACATGTGATGTGAGTGCAAGTCCAGAGGTAGTTATATGCCAAATGCATGCAAAGGAAATGATCCGTCTTCCAGACTATGGTACAAATATCCGCATATGGTGCAGTGGATGGAGTAGATAGCTATGTGTTAAAAATCAAAATGATGTGCCTTACAAGTGGTCGCTCGAAAACCTGCATGAGTGGTGGTAGGAAAGTGTGATGCAAGTACAGGTCCAAATATACTTGTATCACCATGATGTGGCTTGTAAATCGAGGTAAATTTCAGGAAGAGATCCCAAAAATTACTTGTTAAACATGAGACGATGGTCTCATAAAAAGATAAAGGACGAAAATTTGAGCCTGAAGGTGTGAGAGGTGTCTCAAACAGGCTCCGAGTGACTCTGAACTAGAAAAAACTACGTTATAAGGGACTCATAGTGGTTATATCATGCATAGAATCTCTTGAGGTGGAGCCTATTGTGAGGCTTCTTCAAGAGGCGGTCATCTGAGTCAGCGAAGAGGTATGCCCCCTTGCCAAGACAAAGGTTGTTGGAAAGGCAGGGTGACAAAATCTGGTCTTTTATGGGAAGAACCAATTCCACACTATGATTTAAAGGGAACGGGGTAAAACTAGAGGTGGTCTTACAGATCTCTCCATCATCACGTAAGTGGTGTCGGGATAGATCAGGTGGATCTTCCACGACCGATGAGATGGAAGGGAGACTGGTGCTAGCAATCATGTAAATGCTATTGGTTGTGGCTTTGGTGGCCTTACTTCCAGTCTTTGTTCGAGGAAGAGGGGAAGGCCTGGAGATGGGAGGAGTCTATGATGGACCCGGACATGGGTGCAACATAATCTCAATTGTTTGGACATGAGTTAACACATCCTAGAGCCTTAGAGGTAGGGTAGGTGGTTCAAGGTACAACACAGGAACTCCCAGTGTGAAATCTTGTGAATTGCAGGTTGCCAAGACAAACTTACTCATGATCCCGGGTGGTAGGAAAAGGAAAAGGAAAAGGATCGTGTTGAGTGGGAATGAACCCCACTATTTCTTTGGTAACTGAGATTGAGGTTGCAACTGAGGTTGCGGCTATGGCTGGGGTTACGGCTGCGGATGGAGCTACAACTGTGGTTGATGCTGTGGCTACGAATGGTGCTACGGATGTGGATGGTGCATGTTGTCCCATGGGTATTTTGGGGTAGTTAAGGCTTCAAGTATCTCCTCATCATTGCAGAAGAAACAAAGAGACAGGTCTAATGGATCATCATTGATGGTGGAGACAAGAGGGTCAGTAGAACTGGACATCATGTAAATGGACATGGTGTCTGAAGAAGGAGGTGGGGGTGAAGTTCTTCGATTAGGGTGATCTCAGATTCAAGGAATGTTGTCGAAAGTCGGCTAAAGCCATTCGAAACTCGAAAAAGTCTTGGCAGTGGTGAAAATAGTGTCCATACAGTCCACAAAGGGCGCAAGCATGGTTTGTTCTCAATGACTTGCTTCTCACTATTGGCATGCTTGGAAGTTCAACCACGGGGAGGTTTTCAGTTGTATCCATGACATTCAAATGCACGTGAATTATAGGAATATCAGGGTAGTTTTGAGTTGGATGGCCCTGTTCTTTGTAGATGGCACAAGGTGGTATCTGTCAAGGTTCAGTGGTACCTTTTGCATTCTTTCCTCTGGCCCTTTTTGGGTGGGGTGGTGTTGGTTTTTTTCGGCTGGGTGGAGGATGAGATTCATCTGCAATGGGTTGCATGGGGGTTAAGACCACCTGGGGCATTGGTGGCTGAGCTGGTGGATCAAGATACCACATGGAAATTCCCAATGTAAAGTTGGGTAAGTTTAAGGTGGCCATTACTGGCTTGCTCATGACACTAGGCGGGGGAAAGAGGAAGGGAATTGTGTGGATTGGGGAGGAGCCCAGATAACTCCCTGCTAGTTGTTTGTGGGGATGAGGTTGTGGTTGCGGTTGCATGTAATGTTGTGGTTGCGGATGATGTTGTGGTTGTTTTTGATGTTGCAGATGTGGATGATGTTGTGGTTGCGGTCGGGGATATGGCTGCGGTTGTTGTTTGGGTGCAGCGGTGCTGGATGAGAGCATGCACAAGCCCGCAGTCTCATTTGGTGTTAGTGGTGGTGACACTAAAGGAAAATAAGCCATCATGGTGGTATCAAGAAAAAACCAAGGGCCCACATTCAAGCATGGGGAGGCTAGTATGTTGTCAACTATGGTGTTGAATGCAGGGATAACATTGGCATGTGTGGTCATCCCTTGCAGATCAATGGTGTTGATCATAGGGATAACATTGCCGGGAGCCGTTAGCCCTTGCAGATCGTGATAAGTCAGTTGGTCAACCATCATTATTTTCCCTTTGTGGGGGAACATCATGAGACATAAGACAATTGATGCTACGATTCTCATGGCATACATATAACTTCTTCCGAGGAGAAGGTTATAGTCTAATTGAGCATTGACAATCTCTATGTCAATCAGTACTATCTTCCCGGCTAATGTGATGGGGATGTGGGGGAGGATTCCTTGGGCTTTAGTGGGATGGCCATCATAAGCCCATAGAGTTGGGGAGGATGGTTGTAGAATTGGGGATCCAAGTTTCTGCTAGACTAGGGTAGACATAATGCACGTGGATGCCCCCTCATCCACTATGCACCGGTGCACAACCAAATTCTAGATAGACACCGAGATTTGAAAGGCAATGGTTGATGTCATTCACGATTCTCCATTCTCTGTGTCAAAAGTGATCAACTTGGAGTCAGAGGGGTTTATTGCCCCAAGGGTAGCTAGTAAGGCTTTCCATTGCATTGGGCAAGTTTTGAGTACCTCAAGAGTGGACATGGCGGTAGGTGTTTGGGACAAATCATCCACTATGTTGTAGCTGACAATAGCTCTAGCCATGGTGTTGTTTGCAACCCGGCATATGGGGGGGGAAGGAAAGGGGGTAACTGAAGAGGTGCATTGACTATCTTAGACATAGATGTTGCTGATGTGTCAGCGGGTTTGATGTTGGTTCCGTATTGATTTCATCTGGTTTGTATATTAACCTCTTTAGTTGTCATGGATAGAAGGTGGTGGGCACCTGTTTCTGCCATGGGAGATGCCCCTAGAGAGTTGGGATTGGGTTGGGGAGGGGGTGCGATTGCCACCAATCCTTGGACTGGTAATGGGTTTTGGAGCACCATAGGAGGAGGTCCTTGTGGTTCCAGGTTGGGTTGGGCTTGGTCCATTGTATTGGTGGCATGTTTCACCTCATTTCTAATGGCTTGTTTAGTGTGACCCATGAAGGGACACTCAAATGTGTAGTGCCCATAGAAATCACATAATATGCACAGTTGATTTGTCTGCAATGGAGCGTTGTGTCTCGATGCATTTGGTCGTTGAGGATTTTGGGCTGGTCGGTTTTCCACGACATTATTGGGAGGATTTGGTTGTTGATCGCCTCCCTGTGGTTGATTGTTGCCTTAGTTTCGGGGTCGGTTATTCCTGACTTTCCCTTGTTGGTTATTGGGGGCTGGCTGGTTGAGATAGTTTTGTTGTGCAAACACCTGTCCCAATGGAGCAGGTGGAGCAGGGATGGGGGCTTGAATAGCTTACACCGGTGGTGCATAGTAGACCTGGGTAGGTGTTGGTGCCACAAATGTGGGCATTTGTCCCGCGTATTGCTATGTCAGACAAGCTAATGCCTGGGCCTGCTGCGGTGGCATAGGTTGTGCATAAGAAGTTGTGGCTCCATACTAGGACATCATTCTTGCATAGTCCGGAGTTTGGTTTTGGTAAGAAACACTAGGGGTGTTTCTTATTTGTGGTGGTATTTTAGGTGGTGTTGAATGGTGCTGTGGTTGGTGAGAGATAGAACCTATGTTTCCATCTGCAACATGGGATGCCCCCGGTGCATCCTAGTAGGAGGTGCCTACATGGTGAGCATCTGGAATGATGGTGTAAAGGTATCCATATTGGGCATAGATTAGATCAAACTGCTGGGCTTTCAAGATGGCATCCTCTTCGGATTGAGGATGTTCGAATGTGATGTCCTTTGCTATAGGTGGGAGAAAGGTTTTAAGGAACCAATCTAGGAAGATCCTGTCATCAAGTTGGATATTACACAAAATATAGCATCGTCGTCACTCATGGATGTGTTTGGTTATTTGGGTTGTAGTATTCTGGCAGCAAGATAACAAGATCTCCACCCCTTCATCATATCTGATGAGGAGTTGGAAATATTGCGGGAACATGAAAGCCAGGGAGTTGAAATCCAGGTACTTGGCTTGTGGTATCTCAATGTACTGCTTGGATGCAGCACCTGTGAGGGTGCGTTGGGATAGTCTTACCCTGATCGAATCATCTACGATGTTGTTCGATGAGCACCATAGATGAAATGTCATGATGTGGTTTTGGGGGCACTCCCCTGCCTTCCCTTCAAACTTGGGTATGTCTGAGGGGAGTTTGGTTGGCATGGGAGGCCAATAAGTTTGATGGCGGATAGGGTCATTTGTTAACCGAGCCAAATTAGGAAAGTTGAGATGTGCCATGAAAGGAAGGCTTGACCTCAGGTTGATGTGAGATGGGGCATCCATGGTGGTGGGGTTTGTAGGTGCATAATGCACCTACATAACTGGGAGTACTTGTGGCACCATTGTGGACGGGCTAGTGCCCCCAAGTGTGGTGGGAGGGACAGTGTGGGTGGAAGGGACACTTCCCCCATGTATGAAAGGAGGGGCAGTGTAGGTGGAAGGGCCACTTCCCCCATGTGTTGTAGGTGGGGAAACTTGACTGGTCAATATGGGTGGTGGTAGTTGGCTTATGAAGGTTTGCATAACTATACTGGGGACACCTGTAGGGCTGTTGGTGATGGTTTGTGGTGTGGAAATGGGTCCACTAACAATTACTATGTCGAAAAATGGATCCAGGTTTTCACCAGCCATGGGGCTTGATGGTGCATTGTGCAGATCTGGTTCAGACTGATATGAGTCTGAATCTAAATCAGAGGCTGTATGGACTTCTAACGGTGTGGAAGGTATTCAAGAATGGTCTTGATGATGTTTGTTTAATGACCCGTACTGTGGTGGTTCGCCTCTTAGGCGTGAGGGATCAATCGTGTCAAATTTGTATGTCAAAATGGTGGTAATTATTTTTGGACCTCAGTTTCAATGGCTTCTTATTGGCTGCAGGTGGTCACTTGGCCACCAAGACTGCTAGAAGATAGTGCTTGTATTTTCCCTCATGGGAGTGCTACTCAATCGGTGGGGGTCGTTGCCCATTTCCCTTGGAAATTCCTCTCAGCGGCTAGCTACTTTGGGGTTCACATGGTACTCCTCACAATGAGTTTCTGGGCTGAGCCCAAGTACTTCCCATGGTTAAGGCAGTCAGGGACTTATGTCGTCATAGACTGCAGATGTTTAACTTAGTGTAAATTGTAAATTTTACTGGCTCACTCAGCGTCATGAACTGAGTTGGGTTGATTTATATGGTATGGTGTGTATGTCTTTTGTTTTTCTATTATATATGGTGGCTGCTTAAATGGTTTATGAATATTCTGCAAAGTTCATAACATTGTGAATGAAAGCAGTAAATAGTAATCAATTTTTTTTAGACATGTACCATTTGTGATCCTAAATTATGATAGCCTGACTAAGTGACTACCTTGCACCTATATTTTTCTTCAACCAGGAGAGGGTGCTGGGCTCTCAACACAATGGGACTAAGCCCATCCATAGATCCACAGGTCACCCTCCGAATGCAAGGTTGGTCAATAGGGAGGACGCTGAGCGCTGTGAGAAGCCCTCCTTCTCTACCCCCTCTACCTTCCAATTCACCTATTTTTAGTGGCTTCAAAAAAATAATAGGTGAAGTGCCTATTACTATACGAGCTTCACCCTTTGTCTTATCCTAGAATACCCGAAGGGTGATGATTGGGTAGAGGAGGAAGGATTAGACAAGATGTTGATTTTAAGTAAATTTTAATCAAGCTATGTTCATTAACCCATTAACCATTGATTTACACTTTGATTTACACATTTTGCAAATGAAATGAATAGAAACAGAAACAAAAACATAAATAAAAATAGTTTAGATGGGCAGAGGTGGCTGAGCCACGCTGACAGTCCTTAACTTTTAAAAAATCAAACTCTGAGTGACAGATCACACTTTTTGGGTCAAATGTGGCGAGGGGGTTGCCAAATTTTCCCAGAAACAGGCGAGGGCGTTGCTTAGAATATGCAGACAGAAGCGGGATGAGTTCTAGAAGGGGGTCACACCTTTTGAGGCTAAATAGGCGACCTGGTCGCACCTGTGAGGCCAGAATGAGTGACCTAGTCCCCTCTCTAGGCCCGATAAGAGTGACCTACTCCGAAAACTAAATTTTTTTTGGTCTTGAGTCAGATCCGGTCAACAGTAACCTGTACTGTGGTGAAATGGACTCGGATTTTCCTTGAGGAGGCTTGACAGTAACTAGAAATGCAAACAAACAAGAATCTAAACTAGATTTGATAGAAAATTTACCTAAGGCAAAA
Source organism: Pseudotsuga menziesii (assembly GCA_001517045.1). Taxonomy (NCBI): domain Eukaryota; kingdom Viridiplantae; phylum Streptophyta; class Pinopsida; order Pinales; family Pinaceae; genus Pseudotsuga; species Pseudotsuga menziesii. The sequence goes on from LPNX010480925.1 coordinate 349,012, forward strand.
AAAGAATTAAAAACTAAAACTTTGAAAAATAAACCTAGGGATCCTGTGGGATCGACCTGGTATGGTTGCCAGTTCTGAAGCAGGGATTTCTCCCTTGCTACAAGGCACGAATGGCTACCTTCCATCTATAGGACAGAAAGGTAGGGTTCCCGATGGTAATGCAAGAAAAATTGAGCAAAAATGAAGCAAAGAACAGAAAGGAAAGAGATGGAAACCCTACACACAAGGTTAGACTCCAGAACCCTGCATACGCTTGTTAGAACATGAAATAAAACCTGCAAGAAAACTGAGTTAGACAAAAACTAAAATGAAAATCACATTAAACAAAAGATTATACCTCTTAGTGGAAATGGGCGACCATGCCCTAGCTTGGAGAAGCACCTCTCTCTTGGCAATGGGGGAGCTATGGCTCAATGGGAAAATGGATGAGAGGGAGTGTGGGTGGATTGAGAGGAAAATGGTCTCAAGGAATCCACTTGGAAAGCATAACAGTATGCAAGGGAGGAATGTTTTGAGAGTGACCCCCACCCCTCTATTTATAGCTTTTTTAGGGTTCTAAGCCCCTGGTGAGGGATTTAGTCCATTTCAGTCAATTTTTAGCTCCTTTTAGGGTTTTAAGATCCTTTGAGGGGTTTTAACCCTTTTTTGGAGGCTTTAGCCCCTATGAGAGATATTTAGGCTCTTTATAGGGGTTTTAAGCCCCTTTTCATGTTTTAAGCCTTCTTGAGGGTGTGGGGGTCAAATAGGGCCAAATTAGGGTCGTGCATGGGTGTCCTTGGGTGGTGTAGGCCATGTAGAGATGAGTGAGGGATTTTTTGGGTTAACAGGGAGAAATGGTGTTTTTGAGGTTGGAGCCTTATAGGAAATATTCATTGATGGTGAAGTGGGATGAGAAGTCTTAGCCAATTTTATATGGACCCTACATGGAGACAAAAATGTGGTTGAAGTGGATTATGGTTGGAGTTAACAAAAGGAATCAAGATATATAATGTCTTCCAAGTGTCTAGACTTAAGAAGGAAATTGGGAAAAGGGTTGTGGCATAAAAATATCTTCCTCCCCTTGAGGATGAGGACATTTGGATATAATGCCAGATTAAATATTTCATTTCATATAAAATAATCTAAGTAACACTACCATAAAATAATATTGTGTGCAATGGAAGGGCCTTCCTAGTGAGGGTGTAACTTGAAGGAGAAGGCATTTTGAAACATATCGGTTTGATTATGCTCGAGGAAAAACATTCTTGGGAGGGAAGGAATTAAATGTCCCATTACTATAATAATATTTATCCACTCCACTTACCCATTAGGTTCCCATGGGTTCAAGTGGAAATTAATTCTATTTGGGAATTAATTAAAATTACAATAAAAATTGCCTGGTGAAAATTGTCAAAATTTATTCAAATGCAAGTTTGTCCACTTATGGATTGGGATAAAAAATAGGTTTGAAATGTGTCCCAAGGTCTGTTATTATTTTTATTAAGTGTTAAAAATTATAAGGAAACACTCAAATCGATTTTGGGTCAAAGTTGGACGATTTCCATAAACCACGGAAATTCCATGGTTTAAGGGAAGAGGTTGGAACTCTTCATTTGGGGCTTATATCTAACCTCCTTTTAGGTGGTTATGATTTGTAATGATGAATAAATGGAAAATTAGGTTATATTTTTCACTTATGGATATAGTGGGACAATTATGGGCCATTAATTACCACTACATGCACAGTTGATAGTTTTGGTTTGCTCCATGGTATTGGATAAGTGGGAAAAATTGATCAAAGTGGATTAAGGAACATTGTATTTTATTATTATCAAATATTAAAAGGAGAATCAAGTTGCACTAACAACGGTTATCTTGTTTTTCATTCAAAATTACATGAGTTGTTTATTATACTCAATGCTTGGGAGATGTGCCCCTCATTGTTTTTTGAGGAGTGGAGTAATTAGATCCATTAATAAGGTTTCTTTTATTTTTATCATAGTAGTTCTACCTAGTTTTTGTGTGGTTGTGGCACATCATATGTCACATTTTGTTGCCCTTGAGTTTCTATATGATTTTGGGTGCACTAGTGAAGTGAATTTGTTGCAGAAGATCCATTGAAATCCCTTGTATTTTCATGGACATATATAGTGTATTTTTAATCTCTACAGAAATATAAAAAAAAATCTTGAGTCATGTTACTGATATTAAGTGTCTTTTTGCATTAAGTATTTACCTATGCTCTTTATTCCTTCAAATATGACCAGTTTTTACTTTTGATTTGGAAAACTAACTTATGAATGTCCAAATGAAATTATTAAGGTACCTACATGTGACTAAGAAAAAATAGGACAAGAACCTATGCTTCTTTCATAAACTCTTGGCCCTTAGGGGTTATTTGGGAATGATTTGAAAACACCTTCCATCACAGTCCTGAACTAGTAATTTCCATTTTTTGAGCTCCTCTTGAAAAATTTGACCTCTAAAATTTTTTCAAGTATTAATTACTCCATACAATAGTATAGAAATGTTCCTACACACTTACATAAACTCTCTTTGAGTTCCCAAGTCCCCTTCTAACCTAAAAAGTAAAAAAATTGGAGTCTTCCTTGTGTTTTCCGAGCTAGTGTACCTAATCCTTAGTGAGTTTGACCTGAGTACATCAAAAAATTTGAAACTTAAGAGAACCCTTCTACCCATTTAATACCGGACATAAACATAAACTAGGTTTGTATCCATAAGCACTAAAGTATTATAGTCTTGAGAGGTCTTTTTTTTTTATAATCATGCATTGATCAAAACAAATCTTCTAGCAACAACACAAATACTGTGAATTCCTATATACTTTGTTCCTTTATTTTTTTCTAATTTTTAAATCATATATGCTCTATAAATTTTTCCCTAATTCTAAAATTATATTTTAAAACCCTAGAGCAAGCTCTACTCCCCTATATCTATCAAATGATGTTTATTTTTAGAGGTTGATTTTATTCATAATTATATTTAATATAAAAAAATCCTTTCAATATATGATAGTTTAATTCACAATAATTAATGCTATTTTCATTGATGTTGTATATTTTCATATGAAATTTGGACTATGCTACAGTTAGAGATTAAATTTGGCCTCATAGATTGTTTATGAATCCAAGTTACCTTGTGGTTGGTATTTAAAGGCCAAGGAAAGAATTATGGGTGAACTACCATAGAAATTATAAATCCAAGGTGGCATAAGTAATTTCATAAAAAAGCTAAGGATTTAGGCACACAACTAACCTCACAAAGAATTGCAGAGAATTAATATAAAGAGAGAAGAAAAAGAATGAACACACATGAAGAAAGAAGATATCATTAAAGAATGATCAAATAATGACAATATTAAATAGATAATACATACTTATAAAATAAAATATAATTTCCAAAGGAGAAACTCAATCTAGCTCATAAGGAAGGCTTACTAAATATGAAAAAAAACCCAAAGGTGACAAAAACACTTTCCAGACCTGTCAAAGAGGTCACGAATTAGCTAAAGAAAGTGGGATAGATAATGACTGATGGAAAATATTTATAGTTATGGAAAATGGAGAGAAAATCATGGAGGATTGGTTGGCCACAAAAGAGGACAGTTTCTAGTCATCTAGCTTTATCCTAATCCAGTGAAAAACTAAAAAAGCAAGACAAAAGCATTCTTAAAGAAAGAATTCTCCCTTGTTATTTTGGATAGTCAATAAAGCAACATAATCTTATCTAATATCATTCTAAGTGTGCTCCTATGGTATCTATGGAAAGTGTTGGCCAAGCGGTGGTGCATGGAGGCCAACTACCTAGTCTAGTACATAGGAATTTAATTAAAAATGACTAATTATTATATCCTAAGTCTATAGGTGGGTTTTTAATATTCCAACACCTCCCCTTAAGCCTAAATTTATGTGGGTAAAAATGAATAAAAAATTTAGGGCCCGAGAAACTTAGGCCTTATGGTCACCCTTTACATTATTCATTCATGTGAATTGAGGAAATAGGGAAAACCTCATGGGAACAAAACCCTGCCTCAAAACTGGATATGAGAGGTAAACCAAAAATACTGCTCCAAACTAAAATCCAATGTATGGAGGAATCTTATTCTTAGGAAGAAGAGAAATATGATCAACTCGATCAGGGACATAAATAAATACAGGATGGAGACTGAAACCATGTAGAACAACTACGATCCACTTTTGTGTATGCAAGACTAAAATTTCTTGAAACATCAAATGATATTTGTAATCAACTCCAATATGGTATGATGACTTGGATTTCAAACCAACAGAAGTGAAATAATCTCCAATTAGGTGATACAAGTGTCCAAGCGAATGCATGAGGTCTCCAAATTCATTTACACTGAGAGGAAGTGTGCAAGTGACCATGCAAGAAAAATAAGGATGGTTAGGATCAGTGAGGGTGAATCCATAGACTCCATAGGTCGATATAGATTCCAAAGTATCCAAAGGAACACAAATTAACACATCATTAGACTTATGGGAAGAAAAGGAATCATATTATAGATCATAAACTGATAAAGAATCCTCTATGATAGAAGTATGAAAGGAGGATAGGGAGATATTTTCAAAATATTCAAGGAGGCTCTGAGAATAGGTGCCAGAAACCAAGGAGGAGAAGAAAAAGAAAATGATATCAACTATAGTGAATGGTAAGACACATATAAGACTTGATATAGCTAAGAAAACATCCAGGATGACACTAAGTTGAAAAACATCAACAAGTGAATTATGCATAGAGTATGAAATAATCAACATATAGATCTTAGAATCCATAATAGAAGGCATAGATAAGATTGAATGTGTGAGTGAATATTCAATAATGGAAACTCCATTAGTCACTTAGTCATTGAAAACATCAAAGGAAGATGAGTCAGGATCTTCAAATTCAAGAGACACAGAAAAATATGGCTCTTTAATATTTGCTTCTTGATATGCAGATGAATCATTTGAATAAAGAGAATGGTAGAGACAGGAAATTTTTGTGTTGAATCTATAACTTCTTCATCATGAACAACTTCACTATATATTGTAGAGGCCAAGAAATATTGAGAAAGAACATTTGAGGTGTTAGGTGTGCTATCCAAATTGCTAGAATCATCCTAATTGTTCTTACCAAAATATCTATTCAAATTTTTTCCAGAGATCCTTTTGGTATTCAGTGGAATCAATAAGGTAGAAAATGATTGGATAAATAACCAAACATATAGCTCAAAATCTCTAGAACATTCATTTATCTCTTCATAAGACTCCTCACCATCTCCAATAGATATGTCACAGAGACCTTGTCTCTTTAGAGATGAAATAATCTTCAATTTACACTCTGAATAAATTGTGAATGGAGTAAAAAGATGAACTAATATTCTTGAACCCATATTGAAGTTGTGCCTACAAAATAAACCTACAAATATGAAATGGAGGATTAATTAGTGAGCACCAAAATCTATGATACCATGTATAAATTTGATATCTTATGCTCTGATACCATGCATAAATTATAAATCCAAGGTGGCATAAGTAATTTCATAAACAATTTAAGGATATGTTGGGCCCTGGAATTGTCCATTTTTCCATCATTTATTGACATACCTTTCATCCATTTTCTTACCATTATTTCTCATTTATCATTCCATTTTTCATCCATTTGTTGTAGCTGCATGTTGAACAGCCTCCTACTTCCATTGATGTTTTAAGTGGTTAATAGTGATTATTTTCCTTTATGTTTGATGAATTAAATATTATTATGCATAATTTTACTAATGATGATTTATGGAGTGATTTTCCACGTACAAGATGCTCATAGCCAGCTGTTACAGCCTTAACCAAAAACGCATGCCACATAAGAACACCTTGATTTGTGTCTTGATTTGTGGGAATATGGAAACGAATCTAAAAAATCCGAGACATGGGTTTTGTGCGTAACATCCTCATTTACCTGACACATGAGGAAATCGTCAAACAAAGCTACGGTTTGCGATATGCAGGTGGTTCTTTGAGAGGGTATTTTCCAGATTTGGTGTTGCGGCCGGTTCCAAAGTTGCCATGTTCCAGCTGTTGTAGATCACAAGTTGGGGGTTTAGTTCTTCATTTCCATGAGATAATTTTATGTATAAATATGTAATCAATCTTATTGAGAGGAGAAGATAGATTGATACAGATTAAGCATGATAGATTAGGCAGGATAGGAGATGGATGATAGGAGATGCAAGATAGGAGATAATACAATGTTATGATGTAGGATTTGATCTAGATCTATTGTAATTCTTTCATTATGATAATACATGCTGACAGTTTCTTAATTCTGGAGTTGTAGACGTTTATTGTGGAGATCCATCTCTGCTCAGTGGAGGAAGGGCCCTCTTCCCTGAGCAGATGTTGGTAGTGTTAATTGTAAGTGTTTTATTTTGTAGATCTGTTAATTGTTAACTCATGATTTCATTCATTAGATTTATCATAGTTTTTTTATTATTCAGTTCATGTTTTATTCAATTGATTTATCATAGTGTTCTCTTGTTAATTCATCTTGATAGATCGTTGGCCAACTTAGCATTGCTTTCAGGTTTATGTATTTAGATCTTGTTTTATAATAATTTATTTTGTTGAATTATGATTAGATTTACAGTGTGATTTTATGAATAGGCTGAGGATTGGTTTACTTTCAAGCAGGTGTGATTTAGTCTACAAATAGTTACGATTGCATACCAATAGATCAACAATGTTAGGTAGAAATTGTGCATGCATAGATCTTGTACGATAACTTTGAAATAAAATACTTCCTCGGGTTGATAATTTATGTTTAGCACTCTGCATCTTAAGTTTTAATTAACTGGCATGTAGTGGGCATGGCATTTTGGCGCCGTTGCCGGGAAAGTTATCAATTGTGCAAAAGTACATTTGACATTGTTTTGTAGATGCATTGTTAAAGTAGGGCATGTAGGTTGCATGATTACATTTCAGCTTATTGAATTTATTTTGAGTGTGAATTTTATGTTTTTACATTTAGTTTTATTTCATTTTCAATCTTTGCAACATAAATCTTATCATTCCCCTTAGTGGTGTTGTAAGCACCACCCATTCTACTAACAAGTTGATAGGAACATTTGAAGAAGGAGCCTCAAGATAGCACACGAAGAATCTAATGAAGAGATGGAAGGTAAGAAAGATGCAGAAGTTGTTACCTTTGAATTTCCCATCAGAGATTCGAGAGGAGTGGCAACGACAAAAAGAATTCCCCCACATGTTCTACCAAATTTTCATGGTTTGGAAAATGAAGACCCTCATGTATTTTTATTTCAATTTGAAGTACTTTGTAGAGGATATGGTTATTCTGCTAATGATCAAAAGTTGAATGTGTTTCCCCTTACTTTAAAAGGAACAACCCTCTGATGGTTCATGAGCCTTGGTGGGAATTGTATACAAACATGGGAAGATATGAAACATGTGTTCTTGAAAAGGTACCAAGATTATTGCAGGGTCAATGAAGACATCTTTGAAATGACACAAGGAGAAGAAGAGATTTTGGAGGAATACATAGAATGATTTCAATATAACCTCCAAAGATCCAAACAGAGGAATCTGGGGAAGGAAATCTTAAAAACATTTCTACTCAAGGGAATCCAAGCTGAATGTTTAGAAATATTGAATCTGATCGGAACAGGTAATGTATTTCAGTTAGCATATGATGACATTTGTGAGTTATGTAGAAGGTATTCAAGAGGAAGCTTCAAGACTGGTAAGAATTCTAAGGAACTTTTATCTCTATTTTTGAAATCTGCTGCAAAAACAAGAGTTTTACGAGCTGAAATCAGTAATTTATTTGAAAATTCTAGTGGTGGTATCAATGATTCACTAAATTCAAAATTGGTTGTTTTGCAAGATAAGGAAAAGCAGGAGGAAATAAGAGAAGCAAGGGATTTCCCTTTGGATAATTTTGAAAGTTGTGGTATATGTGACTTGAATCATTCCACAGATCATTGTCCCTCTTTACCAAGGATGAAAGAAACATATCAAAGAGATCTGGGAGTCGCAGCCAACTAGTTGCAATAGTCATGCCAACCATGGCCTACATATATGGTTCAAAATTCTATCCCTCCATTTTGTTACTCTCCTACTCAATCATTGAATACTCTTCCACCATGGTAGCTGTTGCAGCCTCAATTTAACTCTTACCTACCTTACCCACAAGGTTGGAATGGCCTATCTTATGATCATATGGCCACTCTCCCTCATGCTGCAACACAAGCTGGTCCTTCAATATCAACCTCACAAATCGATCATCTACATGAGCCACATCTATCTTCTCATCAAACTCCTTGGTATCCAACATAATTTCCTGTCCAATCCACCCTCCACCCTAACCATAATAAAGCAGTATAGTATGCTTACAGTGCTGAACTGCAAAATGTTCCTACATTTCCCTCTTGTTCTACCTCACCTACACCGCTGTAAAAAGGATGTGCGTTGTTGCAGCAAATCCATACAAGGCTGAAACATGTTTTAAATCCAAGTTTTGCAGATGGAGTTTCTTCTAGTCCTCATAATCAAGTAGACAAGATCAACAATATACACGTAATATTTGATGGAGAATAGCCATCAAAACCAAAAGCATCATTCACATCATTAGATCCAGAAATATTATGCATTGAGGAAGATCAGTTTAATAAGGATCTTCATGGTGTAACATCCATGAGCAAACAAGGGAACAAAGACTATATTGAAGCTTGGTTTCAATCTGTCATCAGTCTACAACATCATTTCATACTTCACCAATTCTTGGCACCATCATTTGAAGGGAATTTGATCTCTCATATCCTAGAATTCATAAAGTTATATTTTTCTATTGGGAGTATGAGCATACTTGAGTCACTTTTTCGAAAATGGCTCCATTGGAAATATGCATACACTTAAACAATTTTTATATTTCCAAGTAGAATAGAGTATGATAGAATATCAGAATAAAACCATGCTTTTGTTTGGCTTTTTATTTTTATTTTTGAATAAGTATGCTCTCTTCCTATGCCTTGTTGCGATCTGGAAGATCAGAAAGTAGAAAGATAAGGAATGGGTATGAGATGTTTTCATGAATGCTTTTAGGTGCTCAATGCTTGAATTTTTTTATTTTTATGGATGTACATCATTAAAAACATTCACATCTATTCCAATCACTTTTTGGGGTCAAATTTCATTTATAAATTATTTGGTGACATTTTTGGCTTAAATTTTTTACTGAAACACAGTTGGGATAGTCCATTTTTGGGAGACCAAATGAACTTATTTTTAAAACCTGTTTACATACAAAGTATCCCTTTGAATATAGTTTCCAAAACAATTTGAATTTTTACAATTGGGTGTCAAACGAAAATTTTATGGCCAAAATACTAACAGGATGTCAAGCTGACAGCTTAGGAATAGAGCTGGAAAAGTCAATTTTTGGATGCTGTATTGGATATATTTTGCAAACATGTTTCACTGGTATATTCCCCTATGAATATAGTTTACAAATCAAATTGAATCACTCCATTCCGATATCGTATGTAAATTTTATGACCAAAATACTGACTGCCTATCACAAATTTGCATTCCTAAAACTCTATTTTCTAGACTGTTCATTGGCTTATTTGACCCATAAATTCTTGTTGGATTCAAAACCTGTTTCTAATGGAGATACCTACATGAATCTACTTCCATCTCCAATTTGAATCACATCAATCCGTTATTAAACGAAAAATTTAAGCCTAAAACCGTGACTGTTGGTCTAGTCCAGAAGTCGAAAAGACACCTTGTCATGCAGGCTGTTAATGAGTGATTTGAAATATCATTGCATAGAATTTTAAAAACCTGTTTCCAATGGAAATAGACCTATGAATTTAATTTATTTTGGCTTTTTAATCACTCAAATTGGACAAGGAACAAAGAAGCTATGATCAGAATACCATTGGTGAGTCTAGATGGACATTGCTCTGCCGTAGGTATAAAATAGATTTTGCTTTGTTCATTTTTCTTTGGATTTTTTTTATGAGTAATTGCTTGTTGTTTTTTTTTCATAAGTGTTGGGTGAAGAGAGACCATTCATCTCTCTTCTTCCATCATCTCATGTTTTATTGCAAACAAATGCTAAGTTTTTGCAGGTCCTTGGAAGAAGAAAGTCAATGCATGCACGAGTGACTCTTGAATACTTTTTATCAATTTGCAAATGGATTGAGCACATAAAAAATTGGAGAGATTGATGCGCAAACCATACAAATTCCAATGTTTCCGAAGTCAAGTCCCATTGCTACATGCCAAGAATCATTTTTAGACACCTGTCATCCCACTTATTGCTGAAAGAAACCCCTCAAGAAGCCAATTTCCCTATGGTAGATTCATTCACCCTCCTCATTTCAAAACCCCAAAAATCCATTCATGTTGAAGTCCCATTTTCCACTGCTTATGTAGTCACCATAACCATTTTATTTCCCATCACTACTACATCATGACTTCACGTATACTTTCTGCTTCTGAGTTTCATCTTGGTCCTATTTTTCACTATGATTCTTCACAATCATTTATTTTGTACTCGTATTAGATGATGTGGAATGCATTAAGGTCCACCTTCCAATGCTCTTGTCCCATCGACTCCGACACATCATCTGGGATCAAGATTAGAGTTTTTATAGTGCCCTGGTATCTGGATGAATCAATGGCAGATTTCCTTGTTGTTAATCATGGGGATTCATCAATGCCTCTTGATTGACAAATCTTGCAGGTGACTTGACTCCAGCACATCCATTCATACCTGTCAAGATGCACTAAGGTACTTTAGAGCTCACTGTCATCAAAGGTGAGTTTCTTCACATTGGTTAACGGCATACATTAATGGCTGGTAATCCAATGATTTCTTTCCATGCTCGACTTCAGCACATTCATTCGCATGGTAAGAATTGTACCCCGGTTTTGTAGCAGATGAAGATTATGTGATCTAATGGTTTCAACAATGATTTGCAGCATCATTTGTTCAGTAGTTTTGCAATTCCTTTCCATTTTCAGTTCAGCAGTTGATTTTCAGAATAAGAGAAAGGACTTTCTGCTTCTATGGTAGAACTTCTCCTCATCAATTCTCTCAGCAGTTAGTCTTACATGCAACCAGCACAACATCATGGATCAAATTCATTCTCATCTAGGTTCAGCTCTCATATACATATGTCTCAGCATCAGATCAGCCTATATAGCTCTAGCATACACCAGTCCATTCATGTCAACCAAAGCTTCCATGGAGGTAAAACTTGAGGTAAAATAGCATGAGTTTTTTATTTATTAAAGATTTGGGGAAATGTCATGAAGAACCACTAAGCATTAGCCATTTCCATTTTTTAAATAGCCTTTTATGTCCATCCATTCCCATCATTTCCCATTCAATTCTAACACTTCATCATTCCTGCACATCCCCTTCAAATTCCAACCCAACATCTCACCAACCCAACTGACCAAGCATACCAAAAAAGGGATACCTTATTATTGTCACACAAGAACCAACAATAGGAAGTTTTTCTGCTGCCACACAAGAACCAGCAGTAAGAAAAGAATCATTGCTGCTGCCACACAAGAACCATCAGTAAGAAAATAAGTCTTGTTGCTGCCACACAAGAACCTACAACAGAGGATGCATTTCAAAGGTATGTGTTTCTTGGTTCACCTAATACATAAATCAGTTCAAACGCATGGATGTTGTGGCTAAAGAAGAATATAGGGGACTTAGTTGCAAGTTACATGAATGGCTCTTCTATCAAAAACCACATATCGTCATTTTCAGTATATACAAGATAGAAGGAAAGTTTGAAAGTAATAATATCAAGTCTTATTACTGTAATTGTGAGGAATGGAAATCACAACATTCGTGTAGCAGTGCATACCAGCGTTATCTTGTACATTCAAGGCAGAGGAATGATAGCATTTATGACTGGTTCTAATCTTTTATGGGCATATTTCAAAATCAGTAATTACAGCACATATTTAACATTATTATGTTGTAGGTAAAAGATGAGACAATTTTATGACATTCCTTTCTCCACATGAAGGTTGGAGGGACACAAAACTCAGTGGAATTTCCATATTTTGTCTTGGGGCAGCCACATCTTTGCTACTTCATCTTAATTACATGGTAAAATTGACATTTTGATACCATGAGCTGATTTGAATTATGTTTTGTGCTATCACAAAGTTATATGCATGAGTATTGTTGAGTGATTGAGAGCCATAAAAATTTGATATATGCATTTATGTAGCAACATTCTAAACAGATCTATGCTATATTCTTCTCCATGGAGCAATGGGTCAGCTGTTACAAGTGAAATGTTTGTGAGAATTTGAGAATCATTGAAAGTTGCATATGTTAAGTTTGGGGGAGATGGCTACTTTTCAACTAAGAAACAAACTCCTACTTTCCATGAGGACATGAAAAATTATTCAGTTTGGGGGAGGAGCTACTATGCTTGCTGCTTTTTCATTCACATTCATAATTTGGATGCATATTGTTCTTCACATAAAATGCCTAATTTGAATTGAGAATATATCACAAAACACGAATTGGATCCTCATGAAATTTGGAGAGGGAATGCATAATAGCATGATGAACAACCGTGGCAAGTTTCAGCTCAATCCAGTGCACGGTTTTCAAGAAAATGACCATCATCACCTACAGCCAATTCATCTTTTTTCTCAAAATCCGTGATGTGGGTTTGTCTAATTTTTGGTGAGGAGATGTACTATAATGGTACTTACGTGCTTGCAAATTTTCAGCCCAACCCAGTTTATATTTTTTGAAATATTGGCTCTGGAGGTTCAGCTGCAATACATTTTTTTTCATGTTCAAAAGTGCAGAATTTGATTTGGGCATATCTTTCAATTGGTAAGTTAGATTTACATAGGTATTGGGTTGCATGAGGACATGCAACAAGTTCAGTTTGGGGGAGATGTTGGGCCCTGGAATTGTGCATTTTTCCATCATTTATTGACATACCTTTCATCCATTTTCTTACCATTATTTCTCATTTATCATTCCATTTTTCATCAATTTGTTGTAGCTACGCGCTGAACAGCCTGCTACTTCCATTGATGTTTTAAGTGGTTAATAGTGATTATTTTCCTTTATCTTTTATGAATTAAAGATTATTATGCATAATTTTACTAATGATGATTTATGGAGTGATTTGCCACGTACAGGATGCTCATAGCCAGCTGTTACAGCCTTAACCAAAAACGCATGCCACATAAGAACACCTTGATTCGTGTCTTGATTTTCTGGCATATGGAAACGAATCTCAAAAATTTGAGACATGGGTTTTGTGCATAACATCCTCATTTACCTGACACGCAAGGAAATCGTCAAACAAAGCTACGGTTTGCGATATGCAGGTGGTTCTTTGAGAGGGTATTTTCCAGATTTGGTGTTGCGGCCGGTTCCAAAGTTGCCATGTTCCAGCTGTTGTAGATCACAAGTTGGGGGTTCAGTTCTTCATTTCCATGAGATAATTTTATGTATAAATATGTAATCAATCTCATTGAGAGGAGAAGATATATTGATAGAGATTAAGCATGATAGATTAGGCACGATAGGAGATGGATGATAGGAGATGCAAGATAGGAGATAATACAATGTTATGATGTAGGATTTGATCCAGATCTATTGTAATTCTTCCATTATGATAATACATGCTGGCAGTTTCTTAATTCTAGAGTTGTAGACGTTTATTGTGGAGATACAGCTCTGCTCAATGGAGGAAGGGCCCTCTTCCCTGAGTAGATGCTGGTAGTGTTAATTATAAGTGTTTTATTTTGTAGATCTGTTAATTGTTAACTCATGCTTTCATTCATTAGATTTATCATAGTTGTTTTATTATTCAGTTCATATTTTATTCAATTGATTTATCATAGTGTTCTCTTGTTAATTCATCTTGATAGATTGTTGGCCAACTTAGCATTGCTTTCAGGTTTATGTATTTAGATCTTGTTTTATATTAATTTATTTTGTTGAAGTATGATTAGATTTACAGTGTGATTTTATGAATAGGCTGAGGATTGATTTACTTTCAAGCAGGTGTGATTTAGTCTACAAACAGTTACGATTGCATACCAATAGATCAACAATGTCAGGTAGAAATTGTGCATGCATAGATCTTGCACGATAAATTTGAAATAAAAGACTTCCTCGGGTTGATAATTTATGTTTAGCACTCTACATGTTAAGTTTTAATTAACTGGCATATAGTGGGCACAACAGGATATAGGAACATAATTAACCTCACAGAGAATTGCAGAGAATTGGCATAAAGAGAGAAGACGAATAACGAACAGACATGAAGAATGAAGCTCTCATTAATTAATGATCAATGAATGATAATATTACATAGATAATATGTCCTTATAAATAAAAAATCAAATTTCCAAAGGAGAAACTCAAGTTATCTAATAAGGTAGGCATACTAAATATGAAAACCCCCCAAAGGTGACAAAAACACTTTCCAAACCCGTCAAAGAAGACACAAATTAGCTAAAGAAAGTGGGATAGATAATGAGTGATGGAAAATATTTATAACCATGAAAATTGGAGAGAAAATAATGGAGGATGGGTTGGCCACAAAAGAGGACAGTATCCAATCAACTAGCTTCATTCTAGTCCAGTGAAAAGCTGGAAAAGAAGGACAAAATCAGTCTTAAAGAAGGAATTCACCCTTGATATTCTGGACAGTCAATAAAGTAGTAGGATCTTATCCATAATCATTCTAAGTGTTCTCCTAGGGTATTTATGTCAAGTTTTGACCAAGTGGTGGTGTATGGAGGCCAACTACCTAGTCTAGTACATAGGAATTTAATTAAAAATGACTAATTATTATATCCCAAGTCTATAGGTGGGTTTCTAATATTCCAACAAGTACAAAGTAGCATGAGAACAATTTTTATTTTTTTTCAATACCTCATCACCCCACTAAGAGTAAAAAGTGGGCTGGGAATACCACAAGATCATTGTTAGACAAGTAAGAGACCACATTTGCAATTTCACATTCAATATCCTTCTCTTTTAAGGTAAGAAAAAAAATATTATCTTCATAGGTATCAAGATTAACATTTTTATTTTTTGGAAGAGTAATATTATTGAGGACGTCATATTTCCTTGAATGGATTCTATCTCATGCCTCTCATCATAAAATTACAAAAATTACCAATAGGAGAACACCAATGTTGGTTGCACTCAACATCAACAACCTTAGGATCATGTGCAACCTCCTCAAAGAAGAGAGATCCATACAAAGGGAAAGTATCATTCAAATCAAAAACAAATTCCTGGATCATACCATTGTTTTCATTTACAATTGATTCTTCAATTGTTACCTATATTTAAGGTTAGTTGTTAAAGGTATAAGATTGAAATAAAATTGCTTGAAAACTAGTACTTTCACTTTGACCAACACAATGACCTACTTGAGAGGTGACATGTTTTATAACATAAGAGTAATCCCTAATTTTTTTTTATTAAACTACTTCTTGGCTTCTAGAAATCCATTATAACAGAACAGGTTATGGAATTCCTCACAATAGTTGCACCATAAGGGAGAAAATGAAGGTTTTATTAACGTTATTGATTTATATACCTTTAATAGGTTTTGAAATCATGATTCCCATCACAAGGGTCACACTGCAAAAGGGTTGATGAAGGGATACTTAGATCAGGCTATAAACTAGGATGTAATAAATCTCCATGAGTAACAAAAATGAAGAAGGCCTAATTATTAATTAATATCTCTTAATTATAGATTTTAAGAGGCTAAAGAATTGTTCTCAACCCAATATGGATCAAATAGGAAAATAATTGAACCATTTTTCAACTTTCTTTTGAAGTGTATAAGGGAGTATGTGTTGAAATGTGTAATATTAATATTACATGTGTAATGATATCTAATGTGATGCTGTAATATGTCGTGATGTATTATCATGCAAAGGAAGGAATAATTGTTTATATATTTTGTAAAAGGAGTTATCCCAGATGCATCATGGAGTAATATTCTCCTATTATCATTCACTATATAAGGAGGTGGAAAATATTTTATCACACATGTATTATGGGATGTAATTGTTCCATATCTCTAGATATATAATAGAGCTAAAGGAGACCCTTTGGGTATCAATTAATTATATTGTGATGTTATTGTAAAGTTTTGAAGCATATGTTGAGTAGAGCTCAAGTGTAAGATTGGAAATTTTTGAAGAAAAATAATACAATAGCTTCCAATGGATGTTTCCCCATTTGGGGTTTTACCACGTATATATGGTGTATCGTTACTTTCTCTTGTATCTTGCTTATCTATTTGATTGTATGGTGCTTGTTTAGAGATAATGCTAGACTAGAACATTCTTGATTTACATGTTAGAAAATATTTTTTGTATGTTTATGAATATTCTCAATATTCTAACATGGTATCAGAGATGGTTACTCTGCTCTACCTTCTTCGATAATTTTTTGAATTTTTTACAAGCACCAGGTTCTTCAAACTTTTTGGGGCCCTCAATATATTGTATATTTTCCATCAAATCTATAAAACCCTTGTGGTTATTCTTTATATTTGGGAATTTTCAACATGTTTGAGAATTTGTTTCAAACCCTAACCCTCACCATTTAAATTTTAGATTTTTTCAAGTTTTTTCTTGATTTTTTCTATATATCCGAGCTGAAATACATTGTATACTAACTTTCTATTAAGGATATATATTTCTTGTAGAATATATATTGTTTGTTTGGATCAGGTTGTGTTTTGTCACAGGTTTCCATATAGGACAATACTAGTTTTGAAACTTTTCATTTTTGGATAGTTTCAAGTATTTTAGGGTAGGCATGTGCCTTTTGTTCAGGGGAAGCATTTACACACGTGCCTTTACCATAGATGAATCACATAAACATGCACCTATTATGCATAGAAAGTGTGTGGGCCCTATTTTTCATCAAAAAACTGACTGGAACCACTAGTTTGTTTGTTGTTTCTGTTGTAGGTATGTAGATCCATCAGTAAGTTGTTGTGTTTCATCATTTGCGAGATCTTTCTAGTTTTATTCACTTTTATTCTACAACTTATTTTTCTATCTTGTCACATTAAGGTTTAGTTGTTTTTTTCATTATGAATTAAAAATTAGTTTCCATTCCTTAATTGATTAGATCTAACTACTCGCTTGGAAGAGAAATATGATTGATGTTCTCAGTAGTAAGAATATCCAAATATTAGCTAAAGGTGACCAACCAAAGCCAAATGGTTTAAAATACTTATCTATATGGGAAGATCGATTTTATCAAGGAAGATAATTCATTAGATGAACTATTTTGAATATTTTATAGGTACATATTAAGGTCAAGGATAGCCCAATTCAGGTATGGAAAACTATAGCTTGTTAATTTGATAAACGTGATGATGTTTCTGCTTACTATCTTGAAACTAGAATCCATCCATTAGACCCTAAATATTTTCATAGTATAAAATCCTTACTTAAATCAAAACCTATAATGAAAAATTAAATAATTGTGGTATGGATTGCAAGAAAAATGATAATGATCTTATTATTCTTATAGAACAAAAGTTATCTTCAAGCTTTGATATGTTCATCCAAACTAGGATTAGAGCAATTGAAATGTATAAAGGTACTATGAAACCAACTTTTGATGTTTTTTGTAACTTTTGATATGTGAACCAGATAAATTAATTTCTTTTGGTCAATTGTATAATAATAAATCTCTAATGGAACATCGTAAAAAGAATCATAATAATATAAGTTTTAATAAAAACTCCAAGTCACATACTAAAAAATCAACCTATCACTTTTCTAATGATGACGATGCTTCTAACACGGCATCTAAAACAAATAAAGTGTATAATTGTTTTTAAGTATTGTGGAAAAAACCCACCCCAAAACTATTTTCTTTAAACAGATACATGAACCATCTAAGACCAAGAAGAAGTATTCCAAAGAACAACAAGTATCCCTATGTGCCTATTCTCTTCAACCTAGTAAATCATCTTCTAAAGTGGAATGGATAATGGATTTTGGTGCCTCTAACCATATGACCGGTTCAACTTCTTTATTTAAATATTATGACACTAAAAAAAAACAACACAAAAAGTATCTATACATCATGGTAAACAACTTTTAGACATAAGATCTAGTAATGTTAATGTTCCTAATAGTACTTTGGAATATTTGTTTCATGTTCAAGGAATTCCCATTAACTTGCTTTTTTATTTAACGAGCATGTAAAAAAGGTTATAACTTTCAATTTTTGCATGATTAATATGTGTTAAAATATATCAAACATAACTTCAAACTTGTTTCTTTTGGTCTTTTTTATATTCATGTTGGATTATATAAGTTTATTGGTTTTAATGCAAGTAAAAGTCAACATTTTTATTCTTATTTTTATCACATTGATGAAATAAATAAATTATGGCATGAAATATTAGGTAACTTGAATTATGGAAAAATCCAAATGGTGTCTAAAGTGTTACTTGGATTAACCTGAATTTCTTCCACTAAAGGTGTCTACAAAGGTTATGTTCTTGGGAAACATCATAAGGAAATGCTTGATAAATGTATAAATAAGCATTGACATTAATTCATAGTGATATTTGTGGTCCTCCTAATAGTCCTTCTTTTCCAAATGGTGTCTCTTTCCTTACTTTTAATGATTATTATAGTAGAAAATATTGGGTTTATTTTTTGAAACATAAAGGTGAAACCTTTGGTAAATTTCAAGAATTTAAATCCATGATTAAAAAAGAATATGGTAAAAGTATTAACACTTTGAGAACTAATAATGGTGTGGAATTCACTAAAAATAAATTTAGTGCATATTTATATAAGCATGTAATTCAACATCAAAATATTGTTCCCTATACACCTCAACAAAACATGGTATCTGAAGGGAAGAATAGGAACTTGGTTGAAATGGCTAGATGCGTGATGTATTCTAAAGGATTACATAAATGTTTTGAGATGAAGTTAATTTTTTTCTAACTATATCTTGAATATAGTCCCTACCAAAGCAGTTTTGCAGGTTATTCCTGAGGAAAAAAGGAATGGAAGAAAAATTGATATTACTAACTTTAATGTATTTAGTAGTGAATGTTGGGAACATATTCCAAATGAAAAATAGATAAAGTTAGATCCCAATTCTCACAAATGTATTTTCATTGGTTATTGTGAGGATTATGAAGTGTACGGTTGTTTTATCCATCTACCCAAGGTTTTATCATATGATAAGATGTTCAATTCAATAAAATCTATCCTCCTTCCAAGTCTGTTGAACCTCAAGTTACCTTGAATTTTCCTTCATATTATATTACTATTATCCATGTTATGCTTCATCTACATTTGTTCCTGGTGTTAATCCTAGTTCACCTTATTCTTCAAGTAATCCACCTTAATATTCCAAATATACTAGTGTAGTTCCTACCACTACTCCTCTTCCTGTTTGGGCTTGAAAAAACCTTGAATATGCAAGTTTTGAGTTTGGTATTACATCTAATATTTATTGAACTAGATCTGATTTTATTTTCATGACTAAATTATTAACCATATATTATACCTCTACCTATGGTCAGGATAAATATAAACCTAAATGGGATAAATCCATGACTGTTGAGTATAACTTGTTAATGAAGAACAACACTTAAACTTGTGTTTGTCTTCCTACCGGAAAGAATTTAGTTGGATGTAAGTGGATATATAAAAAAAAAATTATTGTAGATGTATAGATGGAAAAAAAATATCTTTATTAGTAGAAAAAGGTTTTTCTCAACAAGCATGTGTTGAATATGATGAAACGTTTTCTCTAGTTGCTAAAAGGAACACAATAAAAACCATACCTTCTTTTGATGCATCTTATCAATGGAAAATACACCAAATGGATGTCAACAGTGTGTTTTTGAATAGTGATCTTTATGAATACATTTATATGCAACACAACTAGTTTTATTATTGTTGAAACTTCAAGTTTGGTATGCAAATTACACAAGTCTTTATGTAGTCTTAAACATGAACCTAGATCTTGTTATAAAAAAAATGATACTTATTTCCTAAAGAATGGTTTTAAGTGGAATAACCAATCTTGTTAACGGAGTTCATCTACAAAGGGACTACATCTATGGGTCTTCTTCTCTAATGAGGACTGGTCTTATTAATGTAGTCAAAATGTTGAATGTACCAAAATACAATCTCCAACCAGTACAATTTATTTTTAGAATTGTTTCCAAAGAAGCTTCATTAATCTTCTTCAAAATATCTCTCACTCTAAGAATAGTACAAAGCCTCAAACAACTTCCAATAATTCCCACCAAGAATTCTCCTCCAAGGAAAACTCCCCAAAGGACCTCCAAATATTGGCTCCTCCAATAGCTTGGACTCTTTACATGGAAAATCAACTTGGTTTAAATACCCACATGTTCATAAATTCAACCCAAATTTAAAATATTTGATCCCAAAAGTTAAAATATAAATGATACCGTTAAAGAACCATATAATACCCTTATGGAACAAAACAGCCATATAATATAATAATGGTCATATCCAAAACCATATGAAGATTGGTTGAGTGGAATCCATTGTGGCATAAAATATACTTTGTTTCTTTGAACCACCTTCAAATATAATCCATGCCAACTATGTGATAAACACGTGTTTCAACCAAAACAAATCCCACCAATATCCCAAATCTAATTCATAAGATTCTTCAAATCTTGAATTTTTTGGATAACTTTAGTTGGTTGTAACTAAATCTAGTGGAATCACTAGATTTGGTGGAACTTTCGCTAATTTTGAAGGAGATTCCAATTCATTAAATAATAATAACATTTAAATAAAATGTTACTCACATACTTTTCAAATGAATGACTTTTGGCATAATGTTAAGTCAAAATATCTCCAAGCTGGAGGTCACAAGTTCAACTACTTGTGAAGGTAATATTTGGAGAGTTTAAGCCCATTTTGGAATTTAGGGTTGCCACATGGAAGCCCCTCATCTGCTCCCTTTTAGCCACACCATCATCCACTTCACCACCACATCATCACCCATGCCATTTCCACATCCTCACCTGACCGTATATTCATACTACCAAGTCATCAAGTTGTACTGTCTGTACTAGCACGTGGGCATCATGTGGGAGTGCCACATGGCACTTCTTTCCAATTTTTCATTTGTTGTGTTAAAACATTATAATGCAATAAATTTTGCATACAAGATCTATTTGACGTGTCATTCACACCATTGGATTTATCTCAACTATCTCTTATACATGGTTATGTCTATTTTATATTATGATATTGTAAATTCATGACCATATTTTAACCACTTTTAATCGATGAAGATCCTCCTGGATCATGCCTCCTCACTGGGAATATTTTGGACCCCAATGTTCTTATTTAGAAGAATACTAAGGTCAATTTATCCCCACTTTCCTTGTATTCTTCATCCATCCTACTCGAGTCATGATCACTTGGCTAAAATCATTAGGATGAACACACCCATAAAATTGTTAACAAACTTAAACATGGATCCATCCCTACATAAATATGTATGTAAAATTGATACTACCATCCAAGTACAACTAAATAGTAACATAATCAAGCACAAAATTGAAAATGCATAGGTGTAAGAAAATAAACCAATATGAATCTTGCTCTTCTTGGTAGGTTCATATTTGCTGTTAGGGATGCCTTCATACTACAATTCCTCATGTTGTACCTATTTTGTGAAATTTATCAACATCTTATTTTTCTCCATGACAACAATAGACAAAACATGTTTCATCTTGTGATCTCTTATGATGAAATCCACCCCATCCTTGAAGAGATGATACATGTTATGCTCCTTGTAAAACATTGTTTTCTTGTCATAAAGATATGGGTTTCCCACCATAATCCCACATATATCAAGTGGAATCACATCCAATTCCACCTAATCCACAAACTTATCAAAAATGGAAAAGCGAAGCTTACATTACTTAGATACATGCAAATGATCATTCTCATGAACCCATCCTAAAGGATAAGGTTTTGGATTGGGTTTAGTATCCAACCCTGTTTTCTCATCAATGTCTTCAGAGATAATATTAACTTGATATTCACTATCTACAAGTGTATCAATCTTAGTATGATGGGAAACCACTAAAATATGGAATAATTATGTCTTATTCCTTTCATAATATCCCATAACATTGAAAGTATAAAAATATGAACAAATAGCAACATAAACGCCACCTTTAAGACCCATGATGATCACTTTAGATTCATTTCCAGAATCCAATCCATGACCTCAAATTGTGTCCATGGGATTGATTTTACCTTTTTGATGCCTAGCCCATATTGGCTTCAATCCCGGGTTCAACTTCCATCAATGATCCTCAACATGGCCCTTCTTTTCACAGTGAAAACAAATTCGCCTCTCATCATTCCTCTTCATGGTAAAAATCATTATGAAATTTCCCTTATGGTTTCCTTTCAACAAAGGCATATTAGACATACATAGTTCATGATTCAAAGTAGAAGTAACATTTCAAGAAACTAGAGGTTTAGGAGGGTCACAACCACCTCCTACTCCTTTACCTAATGTAGAATTACCACCTCCTTCAGTTATTTCCATGTATTCTCAATACAACTGTTCCACCATCGATTTCAAACTCAGAAACGCTTCAAGGATTTCTTTAACACATGTAAAATTATTTTCATATCCCTCCTATAGAGACAACATTGTTAGACATGCAAATTTCTCCTCATGCTGATTTATTTTAGGATCACGTTCCACAATTTATCCTTATCAAAGCTTAGATCTACACCTTGTTAACATTCACACTTCCAAAAATGCAGTCAATAATGCTCTAATACCAACTTGATATGGGAAATTACCCAAGGACCTAATGACTAAAATGCATTTCAATGTGAGTGTGAAAATGTAATCATGCTTGTCATAACTTAATGCTTAATTAATGATTTAAAAGCATAAATAAGTTTAATGAAACAATTATGACAATATTAAAATCAAAAGAATGAAAAACATGACAAACCAAGCCTGTTAATGGAGTTCGTCCACAAAAGGACTATGTCTTCGGGTCCACTTTTCTAATGAGGAACGATCTTATTAATGTGGTAAGAAATGTTGGATGCACCAAAATAAAATATTCAACAAGTACAATTTGTATTTGTAAATGTTTCCAAATAATATTCACTAATATAATTCAAAATCTCTCCCACTCTAAGAATAATACTAAGCCTCACAACTTCTAAGAATTCCCACCAATAATTATCCTCCAAACAAGACTCCACAAAGGACCTCCAAAGCTTGGCCTCTTTACATGGAAAAACACCTAGGTTTAAGTACCCAAGTGTTCATAACTTCAACCCAAATTTAAAATATTTGATCCCCAAAATTAAAAGATAAAAGATATGGTCAAATAGCCATATAATACCCTTATGGAACAAAACAACCATATAATATAATAATGGTCATATCCAAAACCATATGAAGATTTGTTGAGTGGAATCCATGGTGGCATGCCTTATTTTGGGCATAAAATATGCTATGTTGTTTTGAACCACCTCCACTAATAATTCATTCCAACTATGTGATAAATACATGTTTCAACCAAAACAAATCCCACCAATATCCCAAATCCAATTCATTAGATTCTTCAAATCTTGACTTTTTTGGATAAATTTAGATGGTTGTAACTAAATCTAGAGGAATCACCAGATTTGGTGGAACTTCTACTAAGTTTGGTAGATCTTCCAATTCATTAAATAATAAATAAAATGTTACTCACATACTTTTAAAATGAATGACTTTTGGCATAATGTTAAGTCAAAGGATCTCCAAATTGGAGGTGACAGGTTCAATTACTTATGAAGGTAAGATTTAGAGAGTTTAATCCCATCTTGGAATTTGGGGTTGCCACATGGAAACCCCTCATTGGATTCCTTCCATCCATTGTTAGAATAATCAAAAACCCATTCTCATACTTAGGATATATTTATTAATCTTCTTGATTAATTTCCTAGGTTCTAGACTAGCTAGTTGGCATCCACTTGCACCACTTGGTCAAAACTTTCCATGATTTCATCCAAGAGCACCCTACGTATATTCTAAATAATATTTTACCAAATATAAAGACTTACCATATTAACAAGTGTGCTTTCCTGCCTTATCTAGACTTAGACTGTTCTTTTAGCATCTTTAAGGTGAAAAGGTGAAAGCTAGTCACATGGCAACTGCCTTGTTTTTTCCCAACTCATCCTCCACCATTTTATCCATTAAAAGCATGAGTTTTATTTTCTTTCCATTACTCATTAGATGACATGCATTATTCATCTAATTCATAAACTTATTGGATTGATTTGGAAAGTGGTTTATACACCTAGGGGGATTTTTTATTTTTAGTAAGCCTACTAATTCTGATGATTCAACTTCTCCTTAGTTATTCAAATATCTGATGTAATTATATATTTGGACAGTGTATTGTTTTATAAGGTTGGATAATGTACACTTATGCAAAGCAAGTTAGTTTTATGCACCAATTTCAATATCGAATTTTGAGTGGATCTTTGCATATCTTCTAGAATTTTTTGTGAGTTCAATTGTACTAATACTGGGCTTAATTTCCACATTGCATCCGAGCTCCCTTATCTCAATTGTTATCCTCTATTTTTTCTATTTTACGATCATTTATTAATCTCCCAGGGAGCGCATTTAGTATACTCAAGGCACAGTTTATGAAGAAATGGATCAATCTCACCATATCATCTTGACTCCATTAAACTAATTCGAATGGAAGGCATGGATGGATATTCTGATGAGGAGCAAGGGCCTCTTCAGGGTGACAATGGAAACTATGGTTGATCCCAATGCAGCTGCAAACAATATTAAGTGGCACAACAAGAGGGATGAGGCTTATGGTCTCTTGTGTCTCAATATTTCTAGAGACTTTATTTTCCATATTGATGGATTTCATGGGGGCTTCACTTGTTTACCAATATCCTATCACGTTAGTTCATATTGTGGGTTTTAAAATTATAAAAAATCAAACCAATATATTGCAGGTATTGGGNNNCTCAAAATTAAGGGTATTCTTTAATATCCCACGATCTCATGTGCTATGTGAGAGGTTCACTAAGAGAAGTCCCCGTGATGGATTTACATCACCAAATGAAGTATGGGAAATACTTCAAACATTTTTTGGAAAGACAAATGAAATTAGGGGGCATCAATTGGAGAATGAGCTTATCTCACTAGGTCCAAGAAACTTTGAGTCCTTACAAGTCTATTTATCCAAGTTCAAAGCTCTTGTTATTCAGCTAAATCAACATGGAATTGAAAAGAAGGATGAGAAACTATTCTTGTCCATACTTTTGAAGTTATTCCCTGACTATTCAGTGTTTTTTTCGACCTTCCATGACACAAAGTTGACATTTCAAAACCAGAAGATTCCTTCACTTGTAGAGTTCATGGAATCTTTGACCCAGGAGAAAGACAAGTTGGTCATGATGGGAACCATTAAACCTTCCAAAGATTAAGATTTGGTTGTTGGAGATTCAAATATGGATTCCAAAGGAAAGAAGAAGGATAATCCAAAGAAGCTTCATGATCAAATGAGAGACAATTCAAAGTATCATGAGGAGTCTTCCAGCTCCAAGAAGAATCATCAGAAGAAGAAAGGAAAGGGTGAGAGGAGGAAGTGTGCATATTGTAATAGGGGATTCCATCTAGAGAGCTTCTGCATGAAGAAACAAATTTATATGTTTACTCAACTCCTTGAAGAGTAAGATATCTCGATTCCTGAAGGCACAAAGAAGAAGGAGGGAGGATCAAGTTTTGAATACAAGGAGAGATTTCATGCCATGTTAGAAAGCATTGCAAGATCCTCTTCTTTTATCATTGATTATGGAACTTCAAGACATATGGTTTCGACAAGGGAGGCCTTCTTCTCTCTTGATTTGTCGAATGGTGCTAAAATTGTATTGGTAGATGACTCTAAAAATGAAAGTAAAGGGAATGGTAGAATAGATATTTACCATGGTTCCTTCAATAATTTTTTGTATGTCCTAGGTATTTCTTCCGACCTCTTGTTAGTATATCATATGAATCACACTAGATGTCCTAAGAAGGTTGGATTCACTCCTAATGATGTTGAAATCACTGAAATTTCAAATGCTAGAGTCATAGAAAAAGGTTTTTTTAATCATATCTCCAAAGTGTACAAGTTCTCACACTTCATGTCCTACTCAAAACCCTCTATTCTCCTCACTCATGCTAATGAAGCTATCAATATATGGCATGAAAGGTTTGTCCATCTAAACTACAAGTATCTATATTATTTGTGTGACAAAGATATGGTCATAGGGTTTCCCAAAATCAAGTTTTCTAAAGGAGTCTGTCAAGGATGCATCCTAGGAAAACACCCAGAGCACAAGTATGAGAGAGTCATTCATGAGCGAACCTCTGCACCCATTGATCTTATTCATAGTGATATATCTGGTCCTTTACCTCATATGTCAATGAGTGAATACAAATATTTATTAAAATTCATTGATGACTTTTCCAGATAATGTTGGGTCTTCTTCCTCAAGTACAAGTCAGAAGTTCTTTACCTATTCAAGGGTTTTAAATCCCTAGTAGAGAACCATTCTAGAAGAAATATCAAGGTCCTCATATATGATAATGGTGGTGAATACGTAAAATATTAATTCATATATTTTTGTGAATATGGAAGTATCCATATGCATCATTTGATTCCTTACACGCCTCAGCAGAATGGTGTTGTTGAGAGGAAGAATAGATCTCTCAAAGAGATAGCCACATGCATGATGGAGTCTAAAAATTTTCCACCAAATTTTTAGGATAAAGAAATTAAATATGAATCCTATATTAAAAATATGTTCCTCACAAATCCTTGTATGGAATCACATATTTTAAAGATTCAAGTGGACACAAGCTTGATGTGTCCCTAAAGAGGATTTTTGGCTCTAAAGCTTGGGCTAGAATTCCACCTTAAAAGAGAAAGGATTTGAAGCTCCAAATCCAAGAATGCATATATTTGGGGTATTGAAAATATTCCAAATGGTATAAAATGGTCAACATGAGCACTAAAAAACCTTTCAATGAAAGGATTGTTCAATTTGAAGAAGATCCTATGCCAACAGCTGAAATTGGAGAATCCTCTTCACCACCACCTTTGATTGTAAGTGAAGAATATAATAATATTTATGATTATGATATGTCTGATAATAAATATTTAATTGCATATACAAAAACTCCTATAAGATCTAAGTGTGCAGTAAATACCATTCAAGCAGTTGGGGAAGTAGTTGGGAATCCTAGTGATTCTAGGAGAACTAGATTTCAGTTTGAGAGTGCCCTCTCTGTCAAAGATCCAATATTTTCTCAGAATTTTTATCTGATGATTGAATATGATCAACAAAAATATGAATAACATTCAGAATATCCAATATGTAAAACAACTATGAAAGAAGAATTACATTCGCCCTAGAAGAATGAGACATGGGAACTAGTCAATCTCCCACTAGGTAGAAAGCTAGTAAAGTGCAAATGGGTCTTCAAGAAAAAAATTTCTTATGATTTATATCCAATAGATTAAAAATAAGTTTTTGTTTTCAATGGATTCTCTAAATTCCTAGGAATTTACTACAATGAGACCTTTTCACCAGTAGAAAAGATGGACTTTATAATACTAGTTTTGGCCATTGCAACATCCAAGCAATGGTAGGTACATCACATGGATGTAAATATTTCCTTCCTACATGGTGATATAAAATAAGAGATATATATGCATCAACCACATTTTTTTGTTACTAGTCCATCTCTTGTGTGCAGGTCGAATAAATTACTATATGGGCTAAAACAAGCTCCTTGAGCTTGGTATGCCAAGATTGATGGAATTTTGTTATCTTGGAACTTTAGTAGATGCAAGTATGATCCAAATGTATATTTGAATTTGATTCATGGTTAAATAATAATTATTTTCTTGTATGTGGATGAAATTTTGATGATAGGAAGTTCCATGAAATAAATTTCCTTGAACCATGCTTTCTCCATGATTGATTTGGGATTGTTGAGCCAATTTTTGGGGATTTATATTTCTCAATAATCCTATGGAATAAAAATAAATCAGTCAAAATATTCTTCACACATGCTAAAGAAGTTCAAATTTAAATATTGCAAGCCAAAAAATACTCCTTTCCTCTCAGGAATTAAGCTTGAAGAAGCAGATTCAACTCCCTCAGTGAACAACACTTTGTACAAACAACTAGTTGGTTTTATTCTCTATTTGACTCACAATAAACCTGATATTTCCTATGTAGTGAGTGTGGAATCTATACATATGGATCAGCCACATGATATCCATTGGAGGGAAGCAAAGAGAATCTTTCACTTTGTGCAAGGAACTAAGACATATGGAATTCACTATGTTGCAAAATCTAACCTAGATTTAGTTGGTTTTAATGATTCTAATTGGGATCACTAATACCTTTGGGCAGAGTTTTCCACGAAATATTTCCACGTTTTGAACATTCATGGATTAATACTTCATTTTTTTATCATGGCGAAAAAACTGTGGCAATATCGACATTTTTTAATTTTTGAAGAACTTTCATCTCTATATCGATGATATATGGCTATCTTTGCACATTCACCAAACC
This sequence comes from Pseudotsuga menziesii, assembly GCA_001517045.1. Classification (NCBI taxonomy): domain Eukaryota; kingdom Viridiplantae; phylum Streptophyta; class Pinopsida; order Pinales; family Pinaceae; genus Pseudotsuga; species Pseudotsuga menziesii. The sequence continues at coordinate 377,745 of LPNX010480925.1, forward strand.
AATGCCAGCTTTCAACGACTCTTGGTTGTTTACACGCGAATCAACTCATGCATTTTTATACACATATAACTAAGAAGGTCTCATTATTTGCATAATGGAGTAAACTTTTTCTAGTGAGAAGTGAATTCTAGCCCTCCCTCGGTTCATATTCAATCCAACAAGCATGAATTTGGCACCAAAAATCAAAGAAAAATATTGCTTCTATCTTCTATTCGATCATAGAGAGAAATCCTGAAATGGAAACCCTCAATAATAATAAAATAGATTTTATTTTTTTCCTCGGTTGTTGCATCTTTTTTCTTGGGTCTGGGTCTGACTGGCTATGTGTGGTATAGTATTTTATGTATATGATATAATCCACCTATACCCCTACCTTAGGCCATCCATATGCCCTTATATTTTGCATAGAGACGTTTACACTTGTTCATATATGATGTTGCCATGGATAAATAGTGATTTCCATGAAACTGAATACCTCATTCCAGCTATCTCTACTACTACAACCTAATTACCTATACCATGTCAACATATATAATTTTACCTTTTATATTTCTAGTGGTCCATTGATTAAACTATTCCAGAGAGTGAAATCAAATTGAAAGCCAGTTTACAGCTCCTTTGCGGGAGCATGCCAAGCTGTATCACTTAGCGCATTTTCTATAGTTGCGACAAGGTTCTTGGTGATTGATTGAGTGCGGATTGAGCGTGGATTTATTTATCAACCATATCCAAAACTAGAGAGATCATTCATACTATGCAACAATCATCTGGCCGTAAATTCATAAAAGGTAAGCATGCATCCTTTTTTGGGGGATACAAACTAACATTGAGGCTCAAAATAACAGTTGTATTCTTTGGGTCATGTACCTTATGAACAAATTTAACAACCCTGCAACTACCTCCTTTTATTTAAACCAGAGTAATTGCAACAAGAGGGTCCAGTCAACAATGACTCTAGCCAATTCGTTTTTTTTATAGACCCAATGCTCCACTAAGCTATTAGCCATTTACATAGTGTTAATTACTTTCCACAGTAGAAGGAAAAATTTCATTTGGACCATTTGGGCCACCTAGTGTTCCAATGCCTAAACTATCAAGGTCTCCTTGTGATTAAATCAAACGCCATTGCACAACACTTGTTGGCATCAATGAAAAATTCAGTCTATTAGAAACAATGCTCACTAAGAAGGCGGGGGGGGGGGGGGGG